>JAGFNQ010000622.1:217884-247300 GCA_024364735.1 Boesenbergia rotunda
AAGGTAGTGTTCTCTATATCATCTCACTATCGATTCAACTAATCGATTGATATAGATAAGAACCTTCTACTCAAGGACGTTATTATACTAAGTTATTTGGCACCAATACACATAAGTACAATAACCATAAGAAATGTCTTTATATATAAGAAATATATATACAAGAATATGATACAATGAGTCCAAAAAGTAATCATCATATGATTGGCTCTAGGGCTCTCACTAACAATCTCCCACTAGCACTAGTGCCAATCGCTGTAGTATCTAATACCCAATGACCTAGTGTGACCATCATGCTTCATCTGTGCCAAAGCCTTGGTCAAGGGATCTGCGACGTTAGCCTCTGTGGGTACTCTGCAAATCTTCACATCTCCTCGATCGATGATCTCTCGAATGAGATGGAATCGCCGTAGTATGTGTTTGGTCCGCTGGTGTGAGCGAGGTTCCTTAGCCTGCGCAATAGCTCCATTGTTGTCACAATAGAGCTCTACGAGATCAGATATGCTAGGAACCACCCCAAGCTCAGTGATGAACTTGTGGATCCAAACTGCCTCCTTTGCTGCCTCTGATGCAGCAATATACTCAGCTTCTGTTGTAGAATCTGCAACTGTGTCCTGCTTCGAACTCTTCCAGCTCACAGCTCCGCCATTCAAGCAAAACACGAACCCTGACTGCGATCTGTAATCATCCTGGTCGGTTTGGAAGCTGGCATCAGTGTAACCCTTAACAACTAGATGCTCATCGCCTCCAAATATCAAAAAATATTCCTTAGTCCTTCTCAAGTACTTAAGAATATTCTTGACCGCTATCCAGTGACGTTCACCTGGATCTGACTGGTACCTGCTCGTCATGATCAAAGCATACGAGACATCAGGACGAGTACATAACATGGCGTACATGATGGATCCTATGGCAGAAGCATAAGGGATCTTATCCATGCGGTCTCTCTCCTCTCTAGAAGAGGGACTCTGAGTCTTCGAAAGACTCACACCATGTGACATTGGCAGAATTCCTCTCTTGGAATTCTGCATGGCAAAACGGTGTAATACCGTATCGATGTATGTACTCTGACTTAGGCCAAGCAATCTCTTAGATCTATCTCTATAGATCTTAATGCCTAGAATGCAGGCTGCTTCACCTAAGTCCTTCATTGCGAAACAAGTCCCCAACCAAGTCTTCACAGACTGTAGCGAAGGGATGTTGTTCCCAATGAGTAGTATGTCATCCACATACAAGACTAGGAAGACTACTGTGCTCCCACTAACCATCTTGTAGACACAAGGTTTATCTTCGTTCTTGATGAAACCAAACTGTTTGATCGCATCATCGAATCGAAGATTCCAGCTCCGAGAAGCTTGCTTTAGACCATAAATGGCCCTATGCAGCTTGCATACTCTGCCAGTATGCTGTGGATCTACAAAACCCTCAGGCTGTATCATGTACACATCCTCGAGGAGGTTTCCATTCAGAAACGCTGTCTTGACATCCATCTGCCAGATCTCATAATCGTGGTAGGCTGCAATAGCAAGCATGATCCGAATGGACTTAAACATCGCTACTGGAGAAAAAGTTTCATCATAGTCAATACCATGAATTTGCTTGAAACCTTTAGCTACCAGTCTACCCTTATAGGTATGAGTAAGTCCATCCATGTTAGGCTTTCTCTTAAAGACCCACTTACACCCAATGGGTTTGACCCCTTCAGGTGGATCAACCAAGGTCCAAACTTGGTTAGTGTACATGGATTCCATTTCGAATCTCATGGCTTCCAGCCATGACTCAGAATCTGGGCTCATCACAGCTTCCTGATAGGTGGTAGGCTCATTCTCAATGATCATAACATCATCATGGTCAGGCAAGAGAAATGAATATCTCTCAGGCTGACGACGTACCCTATCAGACCTGCGAAGAGGTAGGTCTACCTGAACAGGTTGTTGTTCCACAACTTCTTGTGTAACAATCTCATCCACAACTTCTTGTGGTTCCTGTTCAGTATCCATCAAGGGCTCAGTGCTATGGTCGTTGTCTTGAACTTCTTCAAGATCAAACGAACTCCCACTAGTCTTTCTAGAAACAATGTCCCTTTCTAGAAAGACCCCAGTCTTAGCAACAAACACTTTGTGTTGACTGGGAATGTAGAAGTAATATCCCTTAGTTTCCTTGGGATATCCCACGAAATAGCACTTATCGGACTTGGGTCCCAGTTTGTCTGAGACTTGACGTCTAACGTAAGCCTCACAACCGCAAACCCTCATGAAAGACATCTTGGGACTCCTCCCAGTCCATATCGTATATGGTGTCTTCATGACCGCCTTTGATGGAACACGGTTAAGTGTGAACGCTGCCGTGTCTAGAGCATATCCCCAAAAGAATATAGGAAGATCTGCGTGACTCATCATAGATCGTACCATATCTAATAAGGTACGATTCCTCCTTTCGGATACACCATTCCACTGTGGTGTCCCAGGAGGAGTGAGTTGAGATAGAATCCCACACTCAGCTAAATAGTCACGAAACTCATGGCTCAAGTATTCTCCACCTCGATCTGATCGAAGTATTTTAATACTCTTGCCGAGTTGGTTTTGTACTTCATTTCTGAATTCTTTGAACTTTTCAAAGGACTCGGACTTATGTGTCATCAAGTACACATAACCATATCTACTGAAATCATCAGTAAATATGATGAAGTATCTATAACCACCTCGAGCAGCAACATTGAAAGGGCCACATACATCAGAATGTATGAGTCCTAACAAATCTGTTGCCCTCTCGCTATGTCCACTAAAGGGAGTCTTAGTCATCTTGCCTAGAAGGCATGATTCACATGTCTCATATGATTCAAAATCAAATGAATCCAGCAATCCATCCTTATGGAGCTGGGACAAGCGACTCTCATTTATGTGGCCTAAGCGACAGTGACAGAGATAGGTTGGGTTCAACTCATTTGATCTCAACCTCTTGGTACTTACATTATAGAAAGGGCGTTCTAAGTCTAGAATGTAGAGTCCGTTGATAAGATCTGCACTACAATAGAACATTTCATTTAAATAGACTGAACAACATTTGTTCTTAATTATAAATGAGAAGCCTTTCTTGTCTAGACAAGAAACAGAAATTATGTTCTTAGTAAGTGCAGGTACATAACAACAATCATCTAGTTCCAGTACAAGCCCAGAGGGCAGAGATCGAAAATAAGTTCCTACAGCAACTCGTGCTCCATTGCCTACTCGTAGGTCCACCTCGCCCTTTGCCAATGCCCTGCTATTTCTCAGCCACTGCACATTGGTACAAATGTGAGAAGCACATCCAGTATCTAATACCCATGATGTAGAAATAGAAAGGTTGACTTTTATAACATATATACCTGAAGTAGAAGGCTCGCTTCTCTCTTCTTCTTAAGATCCTCCAGGTAGATCTTGCAGTTTCTTTTCCAATGCCCTTTCTCACCGCAATGGAAACAGGTGGCATCCTTCTGCACCCCACCCTTGGGTTTAAGTGCTGCAGAGCTGGCTTTGCCCTTGGTTTGGGTCTTACCCTTACCTTTGGGCTTCCACTTACCCTTGCCTTTGCCCTTCTGTACCATCAGGACGGTACTAGGCTTGGTGAGATTAGGCTCAGCAGTTCTTAACATGTTGAGTATCTCGGGAAGTGGTTTGTCTAATTAGTTCATGTTGTAATTCATGACGAATTGACGGTAACCTGGCGGCAACGATTGCAGAATCAGGTCGGTAGCCAGCTCTTGGCCCAAGGGAAACCCTAGTCTATCGAGGTTCTCAACGTACCCAATCATCTTGAGTACGTGAGTTCCTACTGGGGTTCCCTCTTTCATCTTGCATGAAAAGAGGGCCTGAGTCACTTCGAACCGCTCATGCCTTGCCTGCCCTTGATATAATTGCTTGAGGTGACCAATCATATCGTAAGCATTCATGTTCTCGTGTTGCTTCTGAAGCTCAGAGGACATGCAGCATAGCATTAGGCACGACACGTCTAACGCGTCGTCTTGATGCTTCTGATGAGCATCTCTAACGCTACGGATGGCTGAGGGTGGTGGTGCTTCAGGAACTGCTTGCTCTAGAACGTACAGCTTACGTTCCTGTTTGAGGACTATCCTCAAGTTCCTGTACCAGTCCAGGAAATTAGCTCCAGTGAGCTTGTCCTTCTCAAGGACAGATCGCAGAGAGAGAGTATTCGCGTTTGAAGACATGGCAATCTACAACAGATAAATGCAGAGAATAAATATCATATTCTAGTAATCATCTAATTAGGCCTTTAATTAAATGATGCTCCCACTAAATTATAGAAATTTTGGTGGAATCAAGTCATTGGAGTGGTCAAACCACACTACTAGATCCGTACCAATTTACTATAATTTATGTGGGACAAGATCCACATCATACTATGCCTTGAGTTAGCTTTGGCTAAATCGCCCAAGACTTAGTATGATCGGTAGATAACTAATTTATCAATTACATCTCTATGCAACTCTTGTTTATAGGATCAAGATTTAACGTTTACGAATAATCTTGAGTTAGCTTTGGCTAAATCGCTCAAGACTATTTAAAACGGTGATTTTGTCCTACCCTTTCCAACTATTGGAATACGCCTATAGCTTTACTCGATCCAATTGAGTTAACTAGTTACTCAATCTGATTGAGCTCGATCTAACCCGAGCCGTGATAGGCGGGACCAAGGTTGTCCCTCCGCATCCTACCAAGATTAAATGCGTTGCTCTGCTTTGGCAGAATCGACAAGCGCATATGATCGAGGTAGTGATGGGTATCAGGACCCGGTAGGCGTTTACGAGTTGATTCGATTTTAGATCTAATCTAATCGAGGATGTGCATCACATCTAGGCATTTATGAAATCTAATTTAATCCTAAATGTGTATTAAGTGCATATCAAAATGTGGTTCCCACATTACTTGTGCATCTCATACACTTAAGTTTATTTTTACTATTCTACATTATCATGCATCATATACATCACAAGCATAGCAATAATAAAATAAACATAAGTGACTTGGTCATGGCCCTACTAAGACCCTCTCAAGCCAATGAGAGGATCCGATGGTCAACCTAGGTCTAGCGGCTTCTCCAAGCGCTTCCTCTTGACCGTCTTGGTGTTGTCGGCTAGTTCTCCCGAGTCCAAGTTCTCCGAAATTTCCGTCGTCTTCACTTTTGTACATTACAAATTTTTATACTCGAGTTACATTCGAGTCTAAATAAGAAATACAATAGAAATAAAATATTAAAAGCCGACACGCAGGTCGCAAACATAATACAACATGCACATGTACAAAAACGGCGCGCAGGCCATATTATGAATTACAACACAATTTTAATCTTATTAAAAATTGGGTTTTGGGCCATGACCATCACACTACTGTACATAATTCAAAATTATGTAATTTTACAGTTTTTATATAATTTTTCTACTGATTTTTTTTGGAATTTTTCGAGTCACAACTCCGCGGCGCTCCCGGTAAGCGGGTTTCGGGCGTAATCGCGAGACAAGGCCCCTTGCGGGGTTAGGGACAGCGCCCCTACTCGTGAAATAACCTTCACGAGTGTCTTCTTGCGATTATACAGCGCCTTTAGCCACTGTCCCAAAATCCATTTGGGCGAAACTTGCCGTTTCGGAGAAGTTTTTCTCGGTGGCAAAGTCTACAAGTGCTTCGCACTCGTCGCTTTGCCTCTACGAGGAAAAATACTCAAAAATCCTAAAATTTAGAAAAATTACAGAAGCATAAAATTATCTAAATTTTGTATCTAATACAAAAAAATAAAAACCAAAACGAGCACAAGCTTCGCTCGTGGCTCTGATACCACTGTAGCATTTTTCGGGCCGCGAAAACCGGTTTTTCGCGTCGCGGAAACCCCGAAAGCCCCAATAGAAAGGATCCGAGCGAAGAAAACCATTTCAAAAATTTATGAGTGCTCGTTTACATACTTCAAAACCGATCTACAACCTAGATCTATTAGAGAAGAGAAAACTACCTTCGATGCGTGCCCCGCAATTCCCGCTCGCTCCTCGGTTGGTGTCGGATCTCAAGGATGCAAAGTAGCAACCCTCTAGAAGTATCCACACAAGCAACAGAGTAGAGAGGAGAGCCCAAAAGTGTGCTAGCACTACTTAGGGTCTCGGCAAGATGAGAGGAGAGGGAGAGCCCAACAAAACAAAACCAAGTAAGGAGAAGAATGAATCACACACACACAAAAAAAACTCCTTTTGTGTGTTTTAAGTAGCCGGCCATTTAATGGCCATTATTGGCCATTAAGTGGCCGGCCACCACCTTTGGTAACCCCCTATTTGAATTCAAAATTCAAATGGGGAGGTTACTTAGCCTTGATGATGTTGCCAAGTCATCACTTGGTCAAGTCAAGGTGATGTGGCTTGAGTCAAGTCAAACTTGCCTCTTATGGACTTTCCATATTTAGCCAAAGTCAAACTTTGACTTCATTACTCTCCCATGATTAGATTCATCCAACACTTGGATCAAACTCGAGTCCAACTCAAGTTGTCTAATTTGAGTCAAGTCAAACTTGCCTTTTATGGACTTTCCATATTTAGCCAAAGTCAAACTTTGACCTCATTACTCTCGGTCCATCATATGGACTTATTCTCCATCTATTGCTCTATGTGTGTGACCCTATAGGTTCTTGTAACGTTGGCAATGCCCTTAAACCTATTTAAGGACATAAGCAATGAGAGGTATCTAGCAACACATCATTGCTACCCAAGTTACAAGAATGTCGAGATCCAACATCACCATTATGACTAATAATTGTGACCATCACAATATGTGACAACGTCCTTCTATCCTCGATATCTAGATTGATCTTTCATGAGGCATAGACCGTGTCATCCTCAAATCAATCTATATGTCTTGATCTCCAAGTAGACTCACTATAATCAAATAAGCTCAATATCTAATATTGCCTTATTTGGGCATGGCCATGCACTTAGTGGTCTTACTCTATCAAGAACGAAGATATCACTCCCGTCATATAGGAGGGATAGATCCCATCTACATTACTCACATCCCTCCGTATAATTTGTTACAAACCCAGTAATCGCCTTTATAGTCCACCCAGTTACGGGTGACGTTTGACGAAGCCAAAGTACGTAACTCCTTATGTAGGGAACTATGGTAACTTCAGGTCTAGGACTATAGTCATACTAATAGTCACATGAGAAAGTATATGACACTCATATAATGATCCATGATACTTTCTCATGGCGGGCCATTCAGTATACATTCTCTAATGTATACCCATGTGTCAACTTGATATCTCATATCCATGACTTGTGAGATCAAGTCATCATGTTGACCTACATGCTAGTCTCTATGCATTAACATTGTCCTTGAATGTTAATACTTGACTAGGAATAATTAAGAGTAGTGTTCTCTATATCATCTCACTATCGATTCAACTAATCGATTGATATAGATAAGAACCTTCTACTCAAGGACGTTATTATACTAAGTTATTTGGCACTAATACACATAAGTACAATAACCATAAGAAATACCTTTATATATAAGAAATATATATACAAGAATATGATACAATGAGTCCAAAAAGTAATCATCATATGATTGGCTCTAGGGCTCTCACTAACATTTTTCACCTAACCCTCCAAGTTGGGACTTTTCACCTGACCCTCTAAGTTAGGACTTTTCACTCCAAGCTAGGAATTGTCACCCAACCCTTCCAAATTAGGACTTTTCAACACCTAGCCCTCCAAGCTAGGATTTTCCACACTTAACCCTCCAGGTTAGGATTTTCCAACACCTAGCCCTCTAAGCTAGGATTTTCCATACCATGCCTAATCCCCGATTAGGACTTAAACATAATCATAATCAACATCAACCTAAACTAAAATCGGTGTTAACACCAAAACAACAATCAGGGTCAGACTGCATCAACAACTTTGACATATTTGTTGTTATTTAGTTGGAGGTTTCGGTTGGGTAGGATTTTATTTAGTTGCATATTTGAAGGTAATTAATTTGAATTTTAGTTCGTGAATTGAATTTAGGATTGAATAAAAATTTAATTTGCAAAATTAATTAGGTGTAATTATTACGAATTAATTAATAAAGATGAAATCATTAAAAATTGAAATTATTAATTAAAGTTGAGGTTATTCAAGAATTAATTAAGGTTTAAAAATTAATTTAAGTTGTTAAGATTTAATTTGAATTTAAGTTGTTAAGATTTAATTTGAATATAAGTTGTTAAGATTTGAATTTAAGGTGTTAAAATTTAATTTGAGTTTAAGTTATTAAGTTTTAATTTGAGTTATTAAGATTTAATTTGAATTTAACTTTTAATTTGAATTAAATTCTTAAGGATTAATTAGAGTTAAAATAAATTAAGGATTAATTAGAGTTAAAATAATTAAGGATTAATTATAGTGAAAATAAATTAAGGATTAATTATAGTAAAAATAAATTAAGGATTAATTAGAGTTAAAATAAATTAAGGATTAATTAGAGTTAAAATAATTAAGGATTAATTAGACTTAAAATAAATTAATGATTAATTACAGTTAAAATTAATTAAGAATTAATTAGAATTAAAATAATTAAGGATTAATTGAAGTTAAAAAATTAATTAAGAATTAATTAAGGTTGTTAAGATTTATTTTGATTTAAGTTATCAATTAGATTTCAAAATTTCTGAGTTAAATAATAGTTGTGTGTCTAACTGTATCATTTCCATTAATTCAAAGAGTTCTGAATCACCTACTATTTCTTTTTCATTTAATTTTTCAAGTTTATCTAACACTTTTGCTTTGTTTGAATTTTTGTAGACCTTGTTAAATTTAGTTTTGATTCTAAGAAATTCATTTTCATTATTGTATTCATCTTCATCCTTAGGGTTGAATTCAGAATTTAAAATTTCATCATTATCCTCATAATAGGTGGAGTAATTTTCAGGACTATTAATTAATGTTTCATAATAACTTCAAGATTATCCAAAAAAAATTAATAATTAAATCTTCATTATTATCTATACTTTTAACTTTAATATCCTTAGAATTAATTTTAGAAATATCAGAATTAATAACAGTTTCATCATTATCCTCAAAAATATTTTCATTCTTAACATTATCAGAAATATTAGAAATTAAAGGATAATTAATTTTAATTTCATCATTATCATCAATATTATGAGAAATATCCATTAAAGTATTATAATCCTTAACATTATCAGATAAAATATTGAAATTAATTCTAAAAATTGTTGCATTGATATTAAAGATTAAAGAATTAATGTTTGATATTTTACTATTGTCTACATTTAGTAATTGGTCATGCAATATATTAAGTTGACTATGCAAAAAGTCTATTTTATTAGAAAAATTATCTAACTTATCAGCATGCTTGAAAAACTGTGCAAGAATTTCATAAATTTTAAAATTATTGCAATAATTGATTTTTCGTACCTTGGTCGGACACTGGTTCTTGTAGTGTCCATGCCTTTGACATCTGAAGCATCTGATGTGGCTCTTGTCCCTCCGGACTCCTGGAGTTGGTACCTCCTTTGCCGCCGGTGGCGACGATTGAGTCTTACGAGTAGGACACTGGTTTTTATAGTGTCCTCTCTCCCTGCACTTGAAACATGTAATATGGAACTTAAAATTTGACATAATTAAAAAAATACATGATTCACCCCTTGGCTCCCCCTTAACTCCTAGCGTCTTTTCTCCGTCGGCTGTTAGTTCGGTGAAGAGAAACTTGGCTCTGATACCACTTGTAGGACCGTTGCCGTCGATAGAGGGGGGGGGTGAATATCGACTAGTAAAAATTCTTGTTGGAAACTCATTGTTCTTTCGTTTGTTCTAATCAGAGAGTTAGTAGCACTGTAGAAAAATAAAAAACAAAAAACACACAAGACACGTGGGTTTTACTTGGTTCCCAACACCCCAGGGTCTGTACCTCCAAGGCCTAATTACGAGTAGCGCCCGTCCACTAATGGTCTCCTTTTTGGACTATCCGGAGGCGGAGAAACCTGTCTTATAGTTCAGAGTTACAACCAAAAGATAGTGAAATTAAGTGCATAAAAATAAATGCAAACCAAACAGAAAGTCGACGATCCTGGTCGATCTAGAACTCCGAAGTGCAGCGCACTTCCTCCTAGAGCCTCCTTGGTCGCAGAGCTTCATCTCTAACGCTTTTTCTTCACTCAGAATGCTTAGAATGGTGTAGAAGATGTTGTTCTGAGTTGAGGGGTTGAAGCCCCTTTTATAGCATCTTCACGGGCGCCCAAGAGTCTTTGAAGCGCCTCATTAGTGGTCAAAATTCCATCCAAAATCGCAAACTTTGCGATGCTGATAAGAAGCCAGTCCAGGGCGCCCTAGACCTTCGAGGTTGCCTGGATCATCCAGGCGCTTGGTATCCAGGGCGCCTGGATGCATGGGGGCGCCTGTATTCATTCAGGCGCACTGTATGCAGTTTCCAGGACATTTTGTGTTTACTTGTCTGCCTTGTCTTCAACTCTAGGTACCTGCAAGATACACAAACACAAGACAAACAAATATATACTCTTAGCCTTAACGATTAGTTTTGATTTTGGATTTCTCACGAAACCGTAGGTCGAACCAAGTTCCCTTCCCAGGGAACACGACTTCGCCTACTCCTCTCAGGAGAAGTTTGCCAACCGGCTCCTCCGATTGGACTTTTGCCCGATCTTCCGGATCAGGACTTTAGTTCCCAGTCCACGACCAAGACTTATTGCCCAACGCTCGGTCAGGTCATAGGTGTCCAGCCCTCGGCTAGGATTTTTTTGTCCAATTTCACGAACCAGGACTTCTTGCCCAACCTGTAACGACCCTCTCATTCTAACCTTGACCTTATAGGGTCGTCACGTTGACTTTACTGTATGGCCAAAACCAATCGAATTAAAAAAAAAATTAAGTAAATTTAATTCTATTTAGCTTTGGCAGGATTTGAAACCTAAATGCCTGAATTTTTCCAAAAATTAACTAAATAAACTAAAAATAAAAACTCTTTCAAAGGGGTCAAAGCGAGGAATGAACCTGCGACCATGGGTTGGGGTTAACTTCAGGTTACCAGCCGAGTTAGTGATGAATTCGTAAGAATTTGGAATCGATATTAGATAAGTAATAGTAAGCATCCTTTAGGAGAAATGGTTCAACTTCCACTTAATATATCTAGGATGGAAAGGAGAGAAAACCAAGGGTTTTCTCCTCCTTCTTCTTCCATGAGAAAACCAAGAGAGGAGAGGTTAGGGTTTCTCACCAAAGGGCAACTAGAGTTCTCTCCTAGGGCCAAGGGTTGGAAGATCGCGCAAGGAAGATGATTCTACGCTGGGTAGTAAGTTTCGAAGCCCAAGGATGTAAGTAGATCACTCATCTGCAATAGAAGTAGTTTCGTTTTATTCTAACCAAAATTCTAAGCTTTTTGATGTTATGATCCTAGTATAGCAAGACCACGGTCTTGATTTGCCCAAAATAAGTTTTGGGATTTCGGCACGCAAGGTGATCGATAAAAGTTCTAAGTAGGACCAAGGTCTTACTATGCCCTAGAACGAGTTCTAGGACTAAGAAATGAGATAAGAAATAAGACCAAGGTCTTGTTGTGTCCTAAATTAAGTTTTGGGAGCAATACCTTTTTAAGTGCTAAGTTAGGCATTTAAATACAAGCATGAGTATAAGTTTATGTATATTATTTTGAAAGACCGAGGTCTTTTTGGCATGTACCGGGCCGAGGCCCATAAGATCTAGGCGAGCATAGTAGACGCTCTATTAGGGTTTGGTGGCTAGCTACCCCGAAACCTATTAGGGATGCGTGCATTGGTACTATGCCGGGCCTAAAAAACAATGTTTATTATTTTGAAGTATATGAAGTATAAGATAAGTTTTAAGTTTTTCCATAACAAGTATTCATTTCCAGCAAAGTTTCTTTCTAATGCAAGCAATTGTTCCAATTGTATTTATGGGCATCTTTCATATTGAAGAATGACATTTCAGTTACAAGCATGTTTCAAAACAAGCATAAGCATGTTCATATCGAATGCATGTTTTGTGAGTTAGGTATCTACTTACTAAGCAAATTGCTTATAGTTGCATCCTTTTATTGCAGATAAAGGTAAAGAAATGATATAGAGCATGGAGGCTACAGGATAAATGGTTGGTGCTAGTGGTGGCGGGACGGCGGAATGAGATCCTTCGGGATAAGTTGTTAATGTTCCAAGCTCTAAACAATAGAATGTTATGAGTTTCTTGAGTTTGCGATTTATGGGTCATATTAGTAGTTTTATTTCCGCAAAAGACTTTAAGTTGAGTTGTCATGATGTGAAGTTCATACGCATGCTAAATGGAGTATGATTGAGTTCAATTATGATGGTTTATATAATTCTGAGTCTTCTATTTGTTGTGTAGTCAAAATGGGATGTATAAGTACATTTGATCCGTGTTTCTGAGACCTGGAAATTGCAGTTCCAGGCGTATCAGTCGACTGATGCAGGTATCAGTCGATTGGTCGAGGAAACAGAAAGATCAGTCGACTGATTAGTTATCAGTCGACTGGTTCCAATTTAAAATAGAAAGTGTTGTAGAGTTGTCGGTTAGTGCTTAGTCTTTGCAAGAAGAGGTCTAGGGTTTAATTTCTGCCAAAGCCAACAAGAATTAAATTTATGTATTTATTTTAATTCGTTTGGTTTTGGCCCAGCAGTAAAGTCAACGTAACGGCCCTATAAGGTCAAGGTTCGTAAGATAGGGTCGTTACAGGTTTGGTATCAAAGCAAGTTCCGCCCTTCCGCCACACTGACATCAAGCATCAATCCTGCCTCCTACCAAGTAAGATGATGAGTATGATGATAGTATGATGATATGACATATGTGAGTATGATGATATGAGTATGATAATCGTATGATGATAGTACGATGATATGACATATGTCATATGTGTAGGATGATATTGAAGTAATGTCATTACCCTCTTTATGATATAGAGTAAGAGAATGTCAAAATGGCGTCCTTCATGTTGTGATCTTAGTATAGCAAGACCAAGGTCTTGATTTGCCCAAACACAAGGTTTGGGGGATTTCGGCACACAAGGTGTTCGATAAAAGTTCTGAGTAAGACCAAGGTCTTACTAAGCCCTAGAACGAGTTCTAGGACTAAGAAATAAGGTAAGAAACAAGACCAGGGTCTTGCTATATCCTAAAGCAAGTTTGGGAACATTACCGTTAAGGCTGCGTTTGGTAGGGTGTAATCCACCCTGTAATGTAATCCAGATTACATTACAAGCTGGATTCTTTTGTTTGGAATAACTTTAAAATTGTAATGTAATGTAATCTCGATTACAAAAGGGGTTGATGATTTGTAATCTGGATTACAAAACAAAACCTATGTAATCTGGATTACATTACAGCTTGTAAAGTCGTCGGCCGGGTGGCGACGGCCGGCCACCGGCGCCGCCGACGGCCGGCGACCGCCGCCGCCGACCGTCGACGGTCGTCGTTCGCCGGTGGTTCGTCGGTCGCCGATCGCCGATCGCCGGCCGCCGGTTGCTGGCCGCCGGCAGTCGCCAGCCGATCAATAGTCACAGGCCGGCCAGCGACGGTCGTCGGTCGTCAATCTTGATTACATTACAGGATGGATTACCCCTCACCAATCAAAGAAATCCAACTTGTAATGGTTATCAAAGATTACATACAACTCATTACCAAACATAACAATTTAATCAAGATTACATTACATTACATTACAAACTTGATTACATTACAGACCCGATTACATTACCCCCTACCAAACGTAGCCTAAGTGTTAAGTTATACATTTGAGGGCGTCTAGAAAGGCCCAAAACAAGGAGCAAGCTCCTAGAGTGCAAGAGGCAACAGAGTCAGTATCACCACCAAATCATTTAGAGGTGGTGGCTCAGTTACAAAGGCAAGTAGCAGAACAGCAGCAAGTTATTCCCACCATGGTGGCTAACCAGCAGACCGCTCCCATTTCCCCGCCAGTGGAGAATGTAGTGGCACCAGTTGTGACCGAAGATCCATTGGTTACATCTGTAGTCCCGGCAAGGGGGGTAAGGCAAGAAGCGTACCTCATTCAATGGTAGAAACTGAAGCCAGAGAACTTCTCAGGCACAAGCGAACCATGGGATGCTCAAGCATGGTTCAAAACTTGGGAAAGCATAGTAAAGCTACAGGATTGGCCTAAGGTAGAGAAGATAAAGTGTACATGTTCCTGCCTTACGGGAGATGCTAGAATGTGGTGGGAGAGTGTCAAAGCCAAGAGAAATGTCAGTCAGATGACATGGGCCGACTTCGAGACTGAGTTCTTCGAAGAATATTTTCAAATGCGAGTAACCAACAAGCATTACGACGAATTCACGGAGTTCAGACAAGGAGACTTATCCGTGGATGAAGCAGTGAAGAAGTTTAATCGGTTAGCTCATCTATGCCCAGTGATAGTTAGCACAGAAAAAGAGAGAGTCAGGCTAAGGCTCAAGATGTTAAGGCCTGAGATAACGTTAAATGTGGCCAGCAGTGTTAAGAGGCCGCAAACCTCCGAACAACTGATAAGTAGTGCTTTGATCACTGAGCACTACTTAAACAGTACAAAGGCTACCAGAAATGTTGAACGATGAAGTTCTTAACAACCTTACCTTCGGGAGAGGTCATGGCATCTACTCAGTGGCTGAAAGTTGTGCCAATTCAGATTTCCAACCGAGAACTCTATAGTAATTTAGTAGTCCTTGACATGAAGGATTATGATATCATCTTAGGGATGGATTTCTTGAGCAAGTACAGTGCCGCTATTGAATGCCGCAAAAGAAGAGTAAAGTTCACACCAGAAGCAGAACTCCCATTCGAGTTTGTCAGAGACCCGAAAAGAAAGACAAAAAGGTTTCTTTCTAACCTACAAGCTCACAAGATGTTAGATAATGGATGTTCTGGTTATTTAGCACATATACTAGATGCAAGGCAAAGAGAAGAGCTAAAGAAAGAAGAAGTACGGGTAGTTTGCGACTATCCGGAGGTGTTTCTTGAAGAGTTACCAGGGCTGCCTCCCAGTCGGGAAATCGAGTTTGAAATTGAGTTGGCTCCAGGGACCAACCCGATTTCAAAGGCACCTTATCGCATGGCGCCAGCAGAATTGAAAGAACTGCAAGAACAACTACAGGAGTTACTCGACAAGGGGTTCATCCGCCCTAGTCATTCACCCTGGGGAGCTCCCGTATTGTTCGTCAAGAAGTAAGATGGATCTATGCGGATGTGCATAGATTATCGAGCCCTAAACAAGGTGACTATCAAGAATAGATATCCTTTGCCAAGGATACACAATTTATTTGATCAGTTGAAGGGGGCAACCGTGTTTTCCAAGATTGATTTGCGGTCAGGGTATCACCAACTCAAAGTCAAGGAGAGTGACGCGCCGAGAACAGCTTTTCGAACAAGATATGGACACTACGAGTTTGTGGTCATGTCTTTTGGAGTGACAAATGCCCCTGCAACGTTCATGGATCTAATGAATCGAGTATTCAAGGAGCTTCTTGATAAGTTCGTCATAGTCTTCATTGATGATATCCTAGTCTATTCAAAGTCTAAGGAAGAACATGACGAACATCTGAGGGTAGTGTTGAAGACGCAATAACAGCAGAAGTTATATGCCAAGTTTTCAAAGTGTGAATTTTGGCTTGACCGAGTGGCTTTCCTAGGCCACATCATTTCCAAGGAAGGTATTATGGTAGACCCCACCAAGATTGAAGCAGTTAGTAATTGGGGTCGACCAAAGAATGCTAGTGAGATCAGGAGCTTTCTAGGTTTAGCAGGGTACTACAGAAGATTCGTGGAGGACTTCTCCATGATAGCTTCTCCACTAACCGCCCTTACCAGAAAGAATAAGAAGTACGAATGGACTGAAGATTGTGAGCGGAGCTTTATTAAGTTGAAGAAGAGATTGACAAGTGCTCCCATTCTTACTATTCCAGAAAGTGATAGAAGTTTTGACATATACAGTGATGCCTCAAAGTTGGGACTAGGAGCTATACTTATGCAAGAAGGCAAGGTCATTGCTTATGCCTCCCGACAACTTAAGGATTATGAAAAGAACTACCCTACTCATGATCTTGAGTTAGCCGCCGTAGTCTTTGCCCTCAAGATACGGAGACATTACCTATACGGAGTCCAGTGCAGGATTTACACAGATCACGAGAGTCTGAGGTATTTCTTCACTCAGAAGGACCTGAATATAAGACAGCGAAGGTGGCTGGAGTTAGTTAAAGATTATGACTGTGAGATTTTCTACCACCCCGGCAAAGCAAATAGGGTGGCTGACGCGTTAAGCAGAATGACTTGCGCAACTTTGATGTCCCTGTCATCACTGTCACCACCACTACAGAAAGAGATAGTAGATTATGGAGTGGAGATCGTAGATGGGCACCTCTCAGTATTGACACTAGAGTCAACTCTGCATGAGGATATACAGAAAAAGCAAGAGCAAGATTCTGACATTCAAAGGATCAAGCAAGAGATGCAAGAAGGAGAAAGTAAAGAGTTTAGAGTATCTGACAGTGGGATACTCTATTATGTAGACCGTCCATGTGTCCCTAGCAGTGAGGAGCTAAGAAAGAAGATTCTTGAGGAAGCCCATAGAACTCCCTACTCTATGCATCCTGGTTCTACCAAAATGTACCAGTATTTGAAAAGAAGATTTTGGTGGTCCGGAATGAAAAGAGATGTAGCTAAGTATGTCAGCACTTGCCTGACGTGTCAAAGAGGGAAAGCAGAACACTAGAGTCCGGGAGGAATCCTACAGCCCATACAGATTCCGGAGTGGAAATGGGAAACATAGCCATGGACTTCATTATTGGTCTACCCAAGACAACAAATGGCTATGATGCTATCTGGGTAATCATAGACAGATTGACCAAGTTTGCTCATTTCATGGCAATCAAAGTGTCCTACTCCATAGAAAGACTAGCTCAGTTATATGTTCAGGAAGTGATCTGACTACATGGAGTTCCGAAGACCATTATCTCCGATAGAGATGGTTGTTTCACTTCACACTTTTGGGAGTGTGTACAGACAGCACTTGGCACCAAACTGAAGTTTAGCACAACTTTCCATCTGCAGACTGATAGGCAGACAGAAAGAGTAAATCAAGTTTTAGAGGATATGCTTAGAGCTTGTGCATTAGACTTCAAGGGCAGTTGGTGAAAGTACTTGTATTTAGCTGAGTTTGCCTACAAAAACAGTTACCAAGCTACTATTGGTATGGAGCCTTATGAAGCTCTTTATGGTAGGAGGTGCAGATCTCCTATCTGTTGGTATGAAGGTAGTGAGAAGAAAGAAATGGAGTTTCAGACTGATCTTATTGAGGATACTACAGAAGCTATAAAGAGCATCCGCCAAAGAATAGAAACTGCTCAGAGTAGGCAGAAGAGTTATGCTGATGTGCGGCGTAGACCACTAGAGTTCAAGGTTGGGGATACAGTTTTCCTCAAAGTAGCCCCCATGAAAAGAGTAATGAGATTTGGCAAGAAAGGTAAGCTAAGCCCTCGTTACATAGGACCTTACCTAGTAACGAAAAGAGTTGGCAAAGTAGCTTATGAGTTAGAGCTACCTCTAGAGATGTCAGCTATTCACAATGTTCCATGTCTCAATGCTAAAGAACCATGTTCACGATGCCAACCAAGTGATTGAGCCACAGACGGTACAAGTTCAAGAAGAACTCAGTTATGAAAATCGACCTATTCAAAAATAGATCGAGCAGTCAAAAAACGAGGAACAAAGAGGTACCCTTGGTGAAGGCTCTATGGCTAAACCAGAAGCATGAAGAGGCAACTTGGGAAAAACAAGATAGCATGAGGCAAAAGTATCCGTAGATATTCTAAGTTCGAGGACGAACATTCCATAAGGAAGGGAGGATTGTAACACCTGAATTTTTCCAAAAATAAACTAAAAATAAAAATTCTTTTAAAAGGGTCAAAGCGAGGGAAAGTGAGGGATCAAACCTACGACCATGGGTTGGGGTTAACATCAGGTTACCAGCCGAGTTAGTGATGAATTCGTAAGAATTTGGAATCGATATTAGATAAGTAATAGTAAGCATCCTTTAGGAGAAATGGTTCAACTTCCACTTAATATATATAGGATGGAAGGGAGAGAAAATCAAGGGTTTTCTCCTCCTTCTTCTTCCATGAGAAAACCAAGAGAGGAGAGGTTAGGGTTTCTCACCAAAGGGCAACTAGTGTTCTCTCCTAGGGCCAAGGGTGGGAAGATCGCACAAAGAAGATGATTCTAAGTCGGGTAGTAAGTTTCGAAGCCCAAGGATGTAAGTAGATCACTCACCTGCAGTTTTATTCTAACCAAAATTCTAAGCTTTTTGATGATATGATCCTAGTATAGCAAGACCACGGTCATGATTTGCCCAAAATAAGTTTTGGAATTTAGCCACGCAAGGTATTCGATAAAAGTTCTAAGTAGGACCAAAGTCTTACTATGGCCTAGAATGAGTTCTAGGACTAAGAAATGAGATAAGAAACAAGACCAAGGTCTTGTTGTGTCCTAAAATAAGTTTTGGGAGCAATTCCTTTTTAAGTGTTAAGTTAGGCATTTAAATACAAGCATGAGTATAAGTTTAAGTATATTATTTTGAAAGACCGAGGTCTTTTTGGCATGTACCGGGTCGAGGCCCACAAGATCTAGGTGAGCCTAGTAGACACTCTATTAGAGTTCGGTGGCTAGCTACCCCGAAACCTATTAGGGATGCGTGCATTGGTACTATGTCGGGCCTAAAGAAGAAAGTTTATTATTTTGAAGTATATGAAGTATAAGATAAGTTTCAAGTTTTTCCATAACAAGTATTCATTTCAAGCAAAGTTTCTTTCTAATGCAAGCAATTGTTCCAATTGTATTTATGGGCATCCTTCATGTTGAAGAATGACATTTCAGTTACAAGCATGTTTCAAAGCAAGCATAAGCATGTTCATATCGAATGCATGTTTTGTGAGTTAGGTATCTACTTACTAAGCAAATTGCTTATGGTTGCATCCTTTTATTGCAGATAAAGGTAAAGAAAAGATATAGAGCAAGGAGGCTACAGGATGAATGGTTGGTGCTAGTGGTGGCGGGACGGTGGAATGAGATCCTTCGGGATAAGTTGTTAATGTTCCAAGCTCTAAACAATAGAATGTTATGAGTTTCTTGAGTTTGTGATTTATGGGTCATATTAGTAGTTTTATTTCCGCAAAAGACATTAAGTTGAGTTGTCATGATGTGAAGTTGATACGCATGCTAAATGGAGTATGATTGAGTCCAATTATGATAGTTTATATGATTATGAGTCTTCTATTTGTTGTGTAGTCGAAATGGGATGTATAAGTACACTTGATCATTGTTTCTGAGACCTGAAAACTGCAGTTCCAGGCGTATCAGTCAACTGATGTAGGTATCAGTCGACTGGTCGAGGAAATAGAAAGATCAGTCGACTGATAACTTATCAGTCGACTGGTTCAAACTTAAAATAGAAAGTGTTGTAGAGTTGTTGGTTAGTGCTTGGGCCTTGTAAGAAGAGGTCTAGAGTTCAATTCTTGCCAAGGCCAACAAGAATTAAATTTATTTATTTTTTTAAATTCATTTGGTTTTGGCCCAGCAGTAAAGTCAACGTAACAGCCCTATAAGGTCAAGGTTAGTAAGAGAGGGTCGTTACAAAACCTCTTCGTTGCAAGGCCCAAGCACTACCCGTCAACCCCACAACTCTTTTTCTTTAAAAGTGGCACCAGCCAACTGATAAGTCATCAGTTGACTGGTGCAGTCAATCACTCACCCAAATCTTTCTGTTCTCTCGGGCAGTCGATTGATACCTGCATCAGTCAACTGATATGCCTGGAACTGTAGTTTCCAGGTTCAGAAACACTGATCAAGTGCACCAATGCATTTCATTTCGACTACACAACAATATAACAGACTCATAAACATATAACCCATATAATTGGACTCAATCATACTCCATTTGCATGCATTTCAACTCCAAATTAACTACTCAAACTTAAAGTCTTTGCGGAAGTAAGCTACTAACTTAAATTCAAAAATACTCATAAAGTTCTATTGTTTAGAGTTTAAAATACTAAACAAAACTCATCCCAGAGGATCTCACTCCACGGTTCTGCCGCCACTGACATGAATCATCCATCCTTGAGCCTCTTTGCCTTATATCTTTTCTTTACCTTTATCAGCAATAAAAGGATGCAACTATAAGCAAATTGCTTAGTAAGTAAATACCTAACTCACAAAACATGCATTCGATATAAAACATGTGCTTGCTCACTTTGAAACATATGTAACTGAAAATGCTATTCTTTAACATAAAAAATGCTCATGAATACATTTGGAACAATTGCTTCCATTTGAAAACACTTCTTGAACTGAAAATGCTTAACTTGCTTGAAATAAATACTTGCTATGGAAAACTTGAAACTTATACTCTTATACTTCATATACTTCAAAATAATAAACATCCTTTCTTTAGGCCCGGCATAGTACCAATATGTGCATCCCTAATAGGTTTCGGGATAGCTAACCACCAAACCATAATAGAGCATCTACTAGGCTCGCCTAGATCTTATGGGCCTCAGCCCGGTACATGCCAAAAGAAGACCTCGGTCTTACAAAGTAATATACTTAAACTTGTACTCATGCTTGTTCTTAAAATGCATAACTTAGCATATCCTTTGCACTTAAAAGTAATGTTCCCAAAACTTATTTTGAAACACATCAAGACCTTGGTCTTGTACTTATCTCATTTCTTAGTCCTAGAACTCGTTCTAGGGATTAGTAAGACCTCGGTCTTACTCTGAACTTTTATCAAGCACCTTGCATGCCATAATCCCAAAACTTGCTTTTGGGCAAATCAATACCTTGGTCTTGCTGTACTAGGATCACATCATGAAAAGACTTGGAAAATCATGTTTAAAACTCATTAGAGAACTACTTTTACTGTAAGTGAGAGATCTACTTACATCCTTACGCTTCTAAACTTACTACACTGACGTAGAAACTAGCGTGATGCTCCCCGTTCACTTCCCATGCGTGATCCGGCTCTTGGGCGCAAGAAGAGAAGAAAACACAAAGGTTCCTTCTCTTGTTTTTGTAGGGGAAAATGGAAGAAGGAAAAGCCTTTGGTTTCCCACTCTTTCTATTTCCTTATATACTAAGTGGAAGTTCAAGCATCACTTATAAAGGACGCTTACTATTACTTATCTAATATTGATTCCATATTTTAATGAGATGATTTACTAACCCGACTGGAAACTCAAAACCAATCCTTAGCGTAGGTCGCGGTTACGTGTCCTTACTTCCACCCCTTTAAAAGAATTTTTTAGTTCCCTTTTGTTAATTTTGAAAAAATTCTGAAAAATTTAGGTGTTACAATCCTCCCTACCTTATGGAAAGTTCATCCTCGAACGTAGAATAACTCCTGATACTTTTGCCTCATGCTATCTTTTTTTTCCCATGTTGCCTCTTTATGCTTCTGGTTTAGCCATAGAACCTTCACTAAGGGTACCTCTTTGTTCCTCAATTTCTTGACTGCTCAATCTATTATCTGAATAGGTCAACTTTCATAACTAAGATCTTCTTGAACTTGTACCGTCTGTGGCTCAATCACTTAGTTGGCATCGAGAACATGTTTCTTTAGCATTGAGACATGGAACACATTGTGGATAGCTGACATCTCTGGAGGTAGCTCAAACTCATAAGCTACCTTACCAACTCTTTTCGTTACTAGGTAGGGTCCTATGTAACGAGGACTTATCTTGCCTTTCTTCCCAAATCTCATTACTCCTTTCATGGAGGCTACTTTGAGGAAAATTATATCCCCAACTTCGAACTCTAGCGGTCTACACCACATATCAGC
The DNA here is from genome assembly GCA_024364735.1 of Boesenbergia rotunda. NCBI lineage: Eukaryota > Viridiplantae > Streptophyta > Magnoliopsida > Zingiberales > Zingiberaceae > Boesenbergia > Boesenbergia rotunda. The sequence continues at coordinate 239,789 of JAGFNQ010000622.1, forward strand.
ATAACTCTTCTGCCTACTCTGAGCGGTTCCTATCCTTTAGCGGATGCTCTTTATAGCTTCTATGGTATCATTAATAAGGTCAGTCTGAAGCCCCATTTCTTTCTTCTCCCTACCTTCATACCAATAGATAGGAATCTGCACCTCTTACCATAAAGAGCTTCTAAGGCGTCATACCAATAGTAGCTTGGTAACTATTATTGTAGGCGAACTCAGCTAAACATAAGTACTTGCACCAACTGCCCTTGAAATCTAATGCACAAGCTCTGAGCATATCTTCTAAAACTTGATTTACTCTTTCTGTCTGCCCATCATTCTGAGGATGGAAAGCTGTGCTAAACTTCAGTATGGTGTCAAGTGTTGTCTGTACACATTCCCAAAAATGTGAAGTGAAACGACCATCTATATCGGAGATAATGGTCTTCGGAACTCCATGCAGTCGGATCACTTCCTGAACATATAACTGGGCTAGTATTTCTATGGAGTAGGACACTTTGATTGCCAAGAAATGGGCAGAATTGGTCAATCTATCTATAATTACCCAGATAGCATCATAGTCATTTGTTGTCTTGGGTAGACCAACAATAAAGTCCATGGCTATGTCTTCCCATTTCCACTCCGGAATCTGTATGGGCTGTAGGACTCCTCCTGGCCTCTGGTGTTCTGCTTTCACTCTTTGGCACGTTAGGCAGGTACTAACATACATAGCTACATCTCTTTTCATTCTAGACCACCAATATCTTCTTTTCAAATCCTGGTACATTTTGGTAGAACCAGGATGCATAAAGTAGGGAGTTCTATGGGCTTCCTCAAGAATCTTCTTTCTTAGCTCCTCGCTGCTAGGGACACATAGACGGTCTCCATAATAGAGTATCCCACTATCAGATACTCTAAACTCTTTACTTTCTCCTTCTTACATCTCTTGCTTGATCCTTTAAATATCAAAATCTTACTCTTGCTTTTGCTGTATATCCTCAAGAAGAGTTGACTCTAGTGTCAATACTGAGAGTTGCTCATCTATGATCTCCACTCCATAATCTACTATCTCTTTCTGCAGTGGTGGTGACAGTGATGACAGGGGCATCAAAGTCGCGCAAGTCTTTCTACTTAACGCGTCAGCCACCCTACTTGCTTTGCCGAGGTGGTAGCGAATCTCACAGTCATAATATTTAACTAACTTCAGCTACCTTCGCTGCCTCATATTCAGGTCCTTCTGAGTGAAGAAATACCTCAGACTCTGGTGATCTGTGTAAATCCTGCACTGGACTCCGTATTTTGAGGGCGAAGACTACGACGGCTAACTCAAGATCATGAGTAGGGTAGTTTTTTTCATAATCCTTGAGTTGCCGGGAGGCATAAGCAAAGACCTTGCCTTCTTGCATGAGTACAGCTCCTAGTCTCAACTTTGAGGCATCACTGTATATGTCAAAACTTCTATCACTTTCTGGAACTGTAAGAATGGGAGCACTTGTCAATCTTTTCTTCAACTCAATAAAACTCCGCTCATAGTCTTTAGTCCATTCGTACTTCTTATTCTTTCTAGTAAGGGCGGTTAGTGGAGAAGCTATCTTGGAGAAGTCTTCCACGAATCTTCTGTAGTACCTTGCTAAACACAGAAAGCTCCTGATCTCACTAGCATTCTTTGGTCGATCCCAATTACTAATTGCTTCAATCTTGGCGGGGTCTACCATAATACCTTCCTTGGAAATGATGTGGCCTAGGAAAGCCACTCGGTCAAGCCAAAATTCACACTTTGAAAACTTGGCATATAACTTCTACTGTTGTAGCGTCTTCAACACTACCCTTAGATGTTCGTCATGGTCTTCCTGAGACTTTGAATAGACTAGGATATCATTAATGAAGACTATGATGAATTTATCAAGAAACTCCTTGAATACTCTATTCATTAGATCCATGAACGTTGCAGGGGTATTTGTCACTCCAAAAGGCATGACCACAAACTCGTAGTGTCCATACCGTGTTTGAAAAATCGTTCTCGACACATCGCTCTCCTTGACTCTAAGTTGATGGTAACCTGACCGCAAGTTTATTTTGGAAAATATGGTTGCCACCTTCAACAGATCAAATAAATCATCTATCCTTGGCAAAGGATATCTGTTCTTGATAGTCACCTTGTTCAGGGCTCGATAATCTATGCACATCCGCATAGATCCATCTTTCTTCTTGACAACCAACACAGGAGCTCCCTAAGGCGAATGACTAGGGTGGATGAAACCCTTGTCGAGTAACTCCTGTAATTATTCTTGCAGCTCCTTCAATTCTGCTGGCGTCATACAATAAGGTGCCTTTGAAATTGGGTTGGTCCCTGGAGCCAACTCAATTTCTCGATTGGGAGGCAGTCCTGGTAACTCTTCAGGAAACACCTCCGAATAGTCACAAACTACCAGTACTTCTTCTTACTTTAACTCTTCTCTTTGTCTTGCATCTACTATATGTGCTAAATAACCAGAACATCCATTATCTAACATCTTGTGAGCTTGTAGGTTAGAAAGAAACCTTTTTGTCTTTCTCTTTGGGTCTACGACAAACTCGAATGGAAGTTCTGCTTCTGGTGTGAACTTTACTTTTCTTTTGCGGTATTCAATAGAGGCACTGTACTTGCTCAAGAAATCTATCTCTAAAATGATATTGTAATCCTTCATCTCAAGGACTACTAAATCACTATAGAGTTCTCGGTTGGAAATATGAATTAATACAGCTCTTAGCCATTGAGTAGATGTCATGACCTCTCCCGAAGGTAAGGTTGTTTAAGTAGTGCTCAATGATCAGTGCACTACTTATCAGCTCTTCTGAGGTTTGCGGTCTATTAACACCACTGGCAACATTTAACGCTATCTCAGGCCTTAGCATCTTGAGCATTAGCCTGACTCTCTCTTTTTCTGTGCTAACAAGCTCTGGGCACAAACGAGCTAACCGATTAAACTTCTTCATTGCTTCATCCACGGATAAGTCTCTGATGATTGCCCAATAACAAGTGTCGTGATGAGCCTCAAATTTAGATATTTATAAATTGAAAACCCTTAGCTCACAAATTGAAATGTAGTATAGGGGCCTCAAGTTGTATTTTTCCAAGGACTAGTTAAGAGTATTTAGTTCAAGCTTGAATGTGTCGTTTGTTTTGGGTTTTCTAGTAAAATGGGGGTTTAAGCGATAATGAATGAAATTGCAATATGAAACAAAATAGAATGAACTCAACTAAAGCATGGAACGAATTAGAAAATTACAAGAACTACACTTAACCTATTTGAAAAACTAAGCAATTAAATTCAAACAATGGAATTGAAATTTAAGAACTAATTGTAGGGAACTAATTGCAGAAATTGAAAGCTAGTACAAAACAATGCTTAAAGACTTGACTTGAAGTGTAGTTGGAACAAAATAGAGCAATGTGAAGAAAATAAATGCTTGGAACCAAAATTATCCTAAATTAAATATCAAATCAGCTCATTGCCAAGACTTCCCTTTGTCGTCATACAAAAGTTGAGCTAAAAAACCTCTAGCTCAAAAACCAGCGAGAATAGCCTCCCTTGATCAGTTTGCATTGGATCTGATGTGAATTGCTCTTCTGACCGGTCACGAGACCGATCAGGTCCTCTTTTGGTCAGATTGGGGACCGATCAGAAGTGCCTCTGTCCAATCACAGCGATCGGTCAGTAGCTGAAATCACCCGTGATCTCCTCCTTCTTGACAGACTGAGTGACTATCGAGCTCGGAAACTCTCAGTAGCCTTTAGAGAACCCCTCCAAATGCTCCAATTGTTCCGCTTGATGAAGACAACAGCGATCGAACGGAATCGACAGTGGGCAGAGCATCGGCGAAACCCTCACCTGCACTCCTTTAGCTGCGAGATTTCGTTAGCCAACTGAACAAGAAAACTACCTCGATGATTCAAAACCTTGAGAACAAACGAATTTGATGTGGCCGCCCGCGATCGGAGAAGAAAACTGATGCGGAAACGATGAATAAATCTCGAAGAACAGAATGAACTGGAAACTCTGCTACCCGCAACCTCGCGACCCTGCGACGACCCCGAGCTCAGGCGGAAAAGTCTGTTTTAATTGATCCCATTTGAAATTGGACGACTATGATCATCCTCGCCTCATCCAACGGTTGGATCATCTCAGATCTGAACCAAACTTCCCAGATCTCCATCAATGGTCAGGATCTGCTCCTCCTTAGCTGGGATCGATCATATCTGCAATGGATGGTTCAAATCTCCCTACCTTTTGAATGAATGGTCTAGACTCCTCTTAAGCTTGATCCAATAGTCAGATGAACTCTAATTTCGTTCAAAGCTTCAGATCTTGGTCTATGGACTTGATTAATTTTATCTTGGGCTCGGATTGATCAGAAGCTGATAGATGGCTTAGATCTCACTTTTTCATGAATGGACGGCCCACAGTTATCCATCTCTTGATCCCCTTGATCGAAGCCAAGTCTGAGGTCAAGTCTGATCCAATCTGATCTAGGTCCATGGTCATTTAAAGCCTATAAAATTAGATTCAAATTTTAGTGTCAAAATACCTCAATTATAGAAAGAATTTCATCCAAAACTAAAATAGCAATAATTCATGAAACCTAGCGTAAATGCAAACTTAAGCATATAAAAATGGATCAAAACATGGATTTGAGAGCCTAAAATGATTAACAAAATGGTAGTTATCAACTCCCCCACACTTGTTCTTGGGTGCCTCGCATAAGCTAACTAATCATGTATCCCCTAGATTATTCTCAATCATAGTTAGAAGCAATTGAAAGGAAATTACCTAGGGTTGTCAATTCTCAAAAATCTAAACTCAATGGACTAGTATCTTGTCCTTAGTCAACAACTTAGAATATTTCATCCTTCATGACTCATTGAGATGAATTAAACTCACAAATCCTCTCACGGGAAAATTTTAAAGTGGCTCTCTTCCTAAGTTCTATGTTTTGATGGAAGTGGAGCTCACTCAAACACAATCATGGTTCTTGAACTACCATAAGCTTGCTTATGCTCTACTCTCCACCATCATTCTTGACTTGGATCCACACCTATAAAAGCTTATTCAAACAAGTTTAGGAAATATAGGATGATAAGAATGAAGTAGAATTTAAATGTACTTTGATACTAAAGAGTCATGATAAAGAAAGTAAAGAAATATGGCATGATAAGGAAATATGAAAAAATAAAGAAAATGGAAGACTTGGATGCTCAAGAATGCAACTAGATGAACTTTGCCCTTCTTTCTGTTGAAATCAAAGCTAAAATGAGCAGGAAGCAGACAGTGATCTGATTTGGATGAGAAACCCTCACTGTGCCAAAGTTGTTGTGTGCCAACCTCTGCTGATCGGTCTAGAGACCGATCAGACTCTTCTTCTGATCGGACTGGAGTGTTTCTGATCGGACTGGCTACCTTTTGATCGGTCATGGTGACCAATCAGACAGTTCCTTGATCGGTCTGGAGACCGATCAGGTTCTGAATAGAATGAAAATTGAGCTGATTCTTAAACTGTCTTCTGCCTGATTTTTCTCCTTCTCAATCAGTAGCTAACTCTTCCAATTCAGCTATCATTTTTGATCACTTCTTGTAATTCAGAGGCTTAATCCAACTCCGCAGTCCACTTCATTCTTTTTCTATTTTTTTTTTCTTTTGTTGCTGTTCTATTTTTTTCTGCAGCCAAGGATTTTTTTTTCAATTGTTCAGTTGCTGCTCCAACTTCTCAATCCTCCATTTCTGATTTTCTGACTTCTAGCACTCTATCTCCTTTTGATGGCTTTTCCTTGCATGAATGTAAGGTTGTAGGAGCATCAAAAACATCTTCTTTAACAAAGTTCTCTTTAACACTTGCTAATAAAGTTTGCAGATTTTTTTTAAGATCCTTGTTCTCTTCAATTGCTTGCTGAAGTTTCATTTCTAAAACTGTCAATTTCAATGCCAAAATCCTCACATTTGAATTCATCCATCTCTAGTTTGAGTTAACTTCCCATTTGTTAACTCTTGCAACTCACTCTTGATACACAATAGTTACACGTTGGCACACTTTTGCTTCTACCGCAATTTTTCCTTCCTTTTTGAATTGCATCCTTGATACTTTCTTCATTCTTTAAGATCCATCAAAACATATTGCCAACTATCTTTCAAATAGAAATAAGCTTCCAAAATGCATCATTCCTTACCAAAACACTTCAAATCACTAGCCACCTCCCCCACACTTAGCTTTTTGACCGTCTCGGGCAAAGTAACATCAAGAAACATCAAAAGCAACCAAGTCCATGGAGAATATGGTTATGAACAGAAATATAGGGAAAAGAAAATAGAATATAGAGAAGATCAACAAGCAATATTGCAAAAAATTGATATGAAAAAGGAAACAAAATGATTCACCTCTATAAATGTGGTCCAATCATAGAAATATAGTTTTGAAAGAATCTAAGCAAGTTCTAGAGTACAATCACATGTGTGTATCTCAAAAATAATGTCAATCCTCACTAGGTAAAAAGAATTCATCTCAACTCATCAATCTAGAGTCCATAACTAAGTAGTACTCAAGTATCCAAGAATTTTCATCCATTGGCTCAAATCCTAAGTTTTAATAACCAAATTTAATTTACCTTCAAAGGACTCTAAAATGATATTAAGAAAATCTAGAGAGATACATTTATTCCAACTCATGCATGAAATAAAATGTCAAAAGGGATAAAATGGTATCTACAATGACTCTTTATTCATTCTACAGTACCTAAGCATTTATTAGCAAGAACTCATTATAAAAGAAAAATTTATTGCTAGAAAACATAAAAATGATATATATAATGAAATAAGAGTGTAAGAAGGAACAACTCTCCTTCAAGTTGGATATAGAGCACGAAGCATCCATCTAGGTAGTGGGGTAGTTTGGGTGGTCGAGAGAGCTATCCTCACGTGATCAATATCATAGCGCATTACTCTCTCCCTTATCAGCTTCGCATAAGTATGTCCTAGCGGTCGGAGACGATTAAGGTGCAAAATCCACTCTTGAGGTGAATTGCTACAAGTCAAAGTAAACTCAACGCCTCCCACTATATGCTCTTTGGAAGTCCTTCCGGGAGGTTGGAGGCTATTTAGTTGAAGCACCCATTCTAGAAGCCGATGACACCTTGCAAAACCATGAAAAGGAAATATCTCCCGCACGCATGTAGGGTAAGAAAGAAATGAAATACAAACAATCTCTACATAGAATGAATCAAGAAATGCATCACATCCAATAAAATCAACCTTAGGTACCTCTATGAATTTTTCTAAAAAAGTAGGAGAAATACTTACCTTGTCATGCTGAAAATTACCTGAAGGTTCTACAAGAGTAGATGTATCTATGGCCTCCTCCTGGTCAAGTAAGGGCTCCACCTCAGGTTCAAGTTCTGGTGGACATACAACTAAAGAGGTGATTCTTGGGTCCTTGCTGTTGGTGCAGGCAGCACCTAAGTCGAACCTGGGTTTTGATAATGGCAAAGGGTTCAAAAAGTTAAGATGTTAT
>JAGFNQ010000622.1:255537-272366 GCA_024364735.1 Boesenbergia rotunda
TTATCTTACTTATCTTATATCCTAATGTCCATTCTAGGGATTAAACATGATTCCGTGATACTAAGGGATTAAACATGCTTCCTTGTTCTATGCACATATGAGTAAGTACTTAAGCATTTCTCTATACTGAAGTTAAGTAAAGGAGCAATAGAAAAACTGAAACTTAAAGCTTTCTTACTTGAAGACGGCAAGGTTGATGCTGATGTGTGTGTGATGCTGGAGAATGGGAACTGCTCTGATACCACCTGTAGCGACCCGCCTTCTTCTGTCTTTAGACGGATCGTTACTTTCTCTGTACTTCTCTACTCTTATACATGACTAAAAGAAATGCGGAATTCTTTTTTTTTCTTTAAATTCTTCTAACAATTATATTCTAACATAAGTCATCATGCATAACACCATGTCATACTTTCTTCTCAAATCTCATAGCTAATACCTGTTGAAAATAGCCTTACCCCTCTTAAACTGCCCGTACCAGTCGACTGGTGACGTGGCAGTCGACTGGTACGCCTGTAATCAGTTTTACAGGTTTCGGCTCTTGCTTCTTAAAGCCACCTCTCGCTCAGTTTCGAGCCATATCAAACTACGACACCATTTCTATACTCTATGTCAGGTTCCTAAACAATTTAACCAATCAAACGAATCCATAAACTTAAATTTAGGACTTTTATGGAAGAAAATAAACTAAACAAGTTTATATAAACTTTAACAATAGAGTTTGTACCAATCTTGGCTTCTATGAATTTATAACACCAAATGCAAGTTCTACAACCTTGCTAAAGCATTATGAAATGTGATTGCAACTTTTCTAAACATTTTTAAGCAATAAAACTCGATTCAAAAGGAAAATTGATACTATCTTGGCACAAACACCTTTTTCTCTAACAAAGTATCAATATTTCTAACTACTCACACTTTTACTCATCCAATGCAATCATAAGGATATATATGCTAAATGAAATGACATGGAATCTTTACTCTAAGAAATTTAGCATATAAAACTATCCAACACTCAAATACTCAATAATCTCCATAAAGCAAGAACTTGAAATTTGAATAAACTTAAACATTGCAATTCAAATAACTAAAATGTCTCGTCTCAAGGATCTCTCCATAATCAGCCACCACACACACTCTACTCAGCACCGCCTCGTCGTCTTCCTTCAGAATTGCTTGCCTTTACCTTTATCTGCAATAAGAGGAAATGCATCTATAAGCAAAAAGCTTAGTAAGTACTATCTAGCTCACAAAAACTCGAAATATGCAAACATGCTTCTAGATCAAACTGAACATCATATGAGATACTAATATGCTTGAAAGAAAACTAATAACATGTGTAGCTCAAAACATGCATACTCAAGCAATAAATAATCTCAATCTACTTTTCTTGGCTCAACTTGAAACTTTAGCTATTCTTTAACTTTTGAGAACTTTCTGAAAACTTTAGAAAACTTTGCTAAAGCATATACTTGAAAATAATAATCACTTGGATCCACTGAAGCCGTAAGTACCATCTGATGCGCGTTCCCTAAAAGGTTGGGGTAGCGAGCCACCAATCCTAATAGAGCAGACCTTGGTCTACCAGGGCCAAGACCTTGGAATTGGACACCTGGATTTCTTTAACGACGCCCTTGGACGCCGGGTACTGGCCTTAGAAAATAAAATAGCTTTTCTTTCTTTTCTTTCTTATCTGTAAATGCCTTGGCATTTTCTGGAGCACCTTGCGTGCTAAAATCCCTAAGTCTTGACTTTTGGGGATTTTCTTAAGGCCTTGCCCTTTTCTTTTCTTATCTTTATCTTCTTTTCTTTTCTCATAACTTTCTTGGCCCTAAACTCACATAGGGTGCTTATCAAACATATACAAGCATATAAGAAACTAAGATCACATGCAAAAACTAAAGCAAAAAGGAAAAATTCTCTTTTAAAAACTTTTAAAGGAAATTCTCGCGGTAAAACCGCCTCTTACTGCAGGTGAGCAGTACTTACATTGATATCTTGGACTTACAACCAAGATTAACGTCTAGGACTCGAGAGAAACTTGAGATCTCGGAGAATTCTTCGCGCCTACGCGTTCTCCTCGTCGAGACGAACGCAACGCTCCGCTTTCCTTGATCCCTCCTTGGCCGGCGCCCCTTGGAAGAGGAGAGAAAGGGCTTGGTGTTGGCGTGCGTGCGTGAGAGGGGGAGGATGTCGCGCGGCTAGGGTGAGGAAGAGAAAAACCAAAATTCTAATTTCCTCTCTTAACTTATCTATTTATACTTATGGGGGCGGATCGACCTAACTACACCTTAAATATATGACTCTCCTCCCTTTGTTGTGCTTGATACCCTAGCCTGGCTGGTCGCGCGCTTGCCTGGTTTCGTGCTGGTCGCGGGTTCGAACCCCCCTGCTGCCCTTAATGATTTTTCTCCCTCTCTTTTTATTTCTTCCTTTTTAAAATACTAAACGGACTCGGAAAATTCCATAAAAATATTCTAAAAATCCTTAAAAATATCTAGAATATTTCTAAACCATTTTTAAATAATTCTAAGGACTTTAAGAACTAAAAATGGGAATTTTGGGGCGTTACAACCAAGACAGCCAAGGCTGTGTAAAATTAACTTATTAATTGCTATTTTGGACTAACCCTGGATGCAGGACCGAAGGACTGTGTTTCTGCAGCTCAGAGAGCCTCAAAGGAGTGAGGCAGTAGCTGAGCAGGGCGCCCCGGATGTTTCGGGCGCCCCAGAGTCAACCCAAAGTCAGCAGAGCAAGTAAAAGCCCCGACAGCAGCACATTTGGGGGCGCCCCGGATGTTTCGGGCGCCCCGCGCGCATCGGGCGCCCCGCGTGTCGCGGGCGCCCACTGTGCCACGCCACTGGCAGCTGCAGCAGCTCACCCTCACGAAGAAGATGAAGCCTTGACCGGTCAACCCGGGCGCCCCGCGCGCGTCGGGCGCCTCAGTCAACTGTTATCCCGAAGTCGAAGCGATCAGTCACGACCGAGAGCACGCCGGATCACAAGCCACGTGGGGGGCGCCCCGAGCATCCCGGGCTCCCCCAGTCCTATATAAAGGACCCTCGACCCTCTTCTTCAGTAATCAAATTCTTCGGACACTTCCACGCTCTTCTGCTCTCGTACTTTGCTCCAGATACTGCCCAACTCGAGCCGACGACGTCCCGCTGCCCCGAAATCTTCGATCTAATCCGGACGTCGGTAAAAGAAGAGCATAATTCTTGTTATATAAGTTTACTGCACTTATTCTATATTCAATAATTGTAAACTGGTTTACGAACTTATAGAATTGCCCGCAGAAAACGGTCAACGACCGTGGGCCTTGGAGTAGGAGTCGACCCAGGCTCCGAACCAAGTAAAAATCTTGGTGTTCGCATTGTCTGATTTTAATTATTCCGCTACGCAATTGCTCTTTACGAAATCCGAACGATTTGCGACATTCACCCCCCCCTCTATCGCATCTCTCGATCCAACAGAATCTTTTTCTTCTTTCTCCTCCTCTTCGGATGTTGAGTTTCTTTCCTCATCCGATTGGTCCTTCTCCTCTTCTTAGACCATTAAGCCCATCTCATGGGCCTCTTCTTCTTCCTTTACTCGTGTAGGATTTTCATGAAGCGCTATCATCTTGCTCCATAGTTCATGTGCATTCTTATACTCACCTACACGGCTGATCACATCATTAGGTAAAACATTAAGTAGAATTGACATTACCTTATCATTTGCATTTGATTGCGTTTGTTGTTACTTATTCCAATATCGTGGTCCGAGATTTTTCCCGTGTTTATCTTTTGGAACTTCAAATGGCTCTTCTAGCGCGATCATGAAATTCCAATCCATGCCAAACCATGTCGTTATCTGCATCCTCCAACACTCGAAACTCTCGCGGTCGTAAGGAGGTGGAACATTGATATCGTCACCTAATCTTTCTTCAATCGCTATTTCCTCTAGATTTTTGCTCGCTTGGCGGTTAGTCCATAGATGAGCGAACCTTGCTCTGTTACCACTTGTTTGGACCTTGAAGTTTAGCTGGAGGGGGGGGGGGTGAATAGCTACTTTTCGATTTTCTTCCTACACATGTTAGCAAGCGCAAGCAGAAAACTTAAATATAAACTAAAACAATGCTACCACCAACCCTTTACGTGGTTCGGAGATGATACTCCTACTCCACGGCTGTCCGTAACGTGGACGATCCTGATCCATCGGTGGATGAGTCCCCAGAAGACCTCCGGCTAGCTCTTGTCGCTCCTTGTGGATGGAGAAACCTCACCACAATCTCTTGACAACTTCTGAGCACTTGTAGGCTACAAACAGGCTTTACCCAAGCTTGTTTCGCCAAAAAAACTTAGCCAAAAATGAGCCCTCTTAAATAGTGCTCAATACTGTTCTGACCGTTACTAGTCAACTGGTCCACTGGAATTAGAATGTCACAACCCGACGTTTCGAATTCTAGTTGACACCAGTCGACTGATCGTAGGATTAGTTGATTGATCTTTCTGTGCTCTACATCAGTCGACTGATCCAAGCATCAGTCGACTACCAACTCCCTAAATCTAGGGTTTCCCTTCCCGAGTACAATTCCCTCTGCACTCGAACCCTCACGACTTAGCTGACTCCTCATCCAGCAGCCTCGACCTGTTGCCTTCAAGCCTTCTTCGACTTTGGCTCTCGTCCCTCGGATGTATGCAAGCCCACGGCTCATCTCCCCATGCCATCCTTCGCGTATCCCTCGAAGTTCACTTCCCTCAGCTCATCGTCCCTGCTTTGTCCACGATCCCTCGGATGCATGCAAGCCCACGACTCGTCTCCCCATGCTATCCTTCACCGGGCCCGAGAATGTCCAATTAAGTGTATGTGTATCCTGCAAACCTGTACACTCAAATACATATATTAGATCAATATGAAACCCTAACTTAATCATATTGGCACACACATCAAAACTCATGATCCACTCGATCACACTTGGGTTGATTGCACCAACAGTGGCGAGGTTTCTCCACCCACAAGGAGCTACACAAGCTAGCCGGAGGTCTTTCGGGGACTTATCCACCGATGGATCGGGATCGTCCACCTTACGGACTGCCGTGGAGTAGGAGCTTTATTTTCGAACCACGTAAAGGTTTGGTGTTAGCATTGTTTCAATTAATAGTTTTTTTTATCTTGCGCACGCTAACACTTGTAGGAAGAAATTGACGCATTGGGGGCAATGAGCTATTCACCCCCCTCTAGCCGGTGCACCGATCCCCAACACATACCGATAACACAAATAAAAAAGATCAAGCACGTTGTCGTCGGTGTAGCATTTTGGCATTGTCGAGAGATCTTTTGAGCAACACATAGTAGCAAAAGTAGTAGAATACTTGATTTCGAGTGTTGAGGTTGAACTCCCTTATAAATGGTCTTTCGGGCGCCCGTATGACCATCCCGGGCGCCCCCAACATGTTGACCTAGCCATTGATCGTCGAGACTTCTTCCCAAAACTTATCCTTCCCAAACACCTATATGCCTTCCCGGGCACCTGGGAGGTGATGTGGATCGACAAATCTACGTGTGCCACGTCAGCCAGCCACGACTCAGCAAGAGGTGTTTGATGACTAAGCCCACAACAAGTGTCACGAATGAGCCTTAAATTTAGATATTTATAAATTGAAAACCCTAGCTCACAAAATTAAACGTAGTACAAGGGTCCAAGGACTTGAATTTTGTCGTTAATTGTTTTTGGGTTTTCAAATTAAAATGGGGGTTTGTTTTGCGATAAGAAATGAAATTATAAACGGAAATAGAATGAATGAAACTAAAGCAAGAATTAGCTGAAAATTGCAAAAACTAAACTTAATCCTATTTGAGAACTAAGCAATGCAATTAAAGACTATGAGATTAAAATTCAAGAACTAAAATGGAATGCAAAAAGTTTAAAATAAACTAAGAGATTGGCAAACAAACATTCAAAGTAAATGTAAGAAATCTAACTAACAACAGATTTATGAAGTATAGAACTCAAGAAATAGGATTAAATGAGCTGGAAAATGCTTGATCGGTCAACAGACCGATCAGATACAAGCTTGATCGGATTGGTGACCGATCAGATGCTGTCTGGATCGGTCGAACAGACCGATCAGTTGCTGAAACTGATGAAAACTGAGACAGAGTTGATACAATTGAAACTAAACAAATACTTAGAAACAAAATTGACAAAAAGTAAACATCAGATTATCAACTTCACCAAGACTTCTTTCTTGCCGTCACACAAGAATCAGCTAGGAACCCCCTAGCTTGACAAATCAATAGAGATTTCCCTCTAGCGATCGATTAAGCTTCAGATTTGTGTTCAGCTGAATTCTTCCTCCGATCTCCTCAAACTTGATGAGTTGGATTGCGATGGTGGCTCAAGGACCCTCAGAACGCCTCAGAGAACCCCTCTGAATGCTCCGATTAATGAAGACTATGCGATCAAGCAGGAGATGGTCGGATGAAGCAAACTCTCGGCGAAACCCTCACCGGAGCTTGGCAGCTACGCGATTGCTTGCAACTTCGCCGGAAACCTCCCTTGATGATTTGGAAACTTGAGCAAAGAATCAGATCTGATGCGGTCGCGTGAAGAAAACGAAGAAGAAACGATGAAGAACTGGAAAACAGAAGCAGAATTCGCGACCACCTTTGAGCAGAGAGGGAGTTTCTATTTTAATTATCCCATTTGAAATTTGAATGGCTGTGATCATCCTCGCCTCATCCAACGGTTGGATCATCTCAGATCTGAACCAAACCTTCCAGATCTCCATCAATGGTCCTGATCTACTTCTCCTTAGCTTGGATCAATCAGGTCTGCGATGGATGGCTCAGATCTCCCTTTCTTTTGAATGGATGGTTGAGACTCCCCTTAAGCTTGATCCGACGGTTAAATGGACTCTGATTTGGTTCAAAGCTTCAGATCTTGATCTATGGACTTGATTAACTCTATCTTGGGCTAGGATTGATCAGATGCTGACAGATGGCTCAGATCACCTCGTTTCTTGATCGGACGGCTCATATTAATCCATCTCTTGATCCCCTTGATCGAAACCAATTCTGAACTCAAGTCTGATCCAATCTGATCTAGGTCCATGATCATTCAAGCCTACAAAATTAGATTCAAATTTTAGTGCCAAAATACCTCAATTATAAAAAGAATTGCATCTAAAGCAAAAAAAAAAGAGATAGCTCATGGAACCTAGTGTAAATACAAGATTAAGCATGTAAAAATGGATCAAAACATGGATTTGAGAGCCTAATTTGATTAACAAAATGGTAATTATCAACTCCCCCACACTTGCTCTTGGGCGTCTGATAACCATCATTTTGTTGATTACTTTCGGCTCTAAAATCCATGTTTGATCCACATTTTATATTCTTAAGTTTGCAATTGTATTAGGTTTCATGTATTTCCCTTATTTTGGCTTTTAATTCAAATCTTTATATATTTGGGATATTTTTTGGCACTAAATTTGAATATCATTTTGTAGGCTTCAATTGATCATGGACCTAGATCAAATTGGGTCAGACTTGAGTCAGCATTGGATCCAGATCAAAGGGATAAAGCATCGGATTATTAGGAGTCGTCCATTCCAGAGAACGGCTAGATCTTAGCCATCAGTCAACTTCTGGTCAATCCAAGTTCAAGATAGAATCAATCATGACCATAGATCAAGATCTGAAAATTTCAGCTAAATCAGAAGTAATCTGACCGTTGGATCAAGCTCAAGATTTTTGGACCATCCATTCAAGAAATGGGAGGATCTAGACCATCCGCCACTGATCTAGTTAATCCGAGCTGGGGACAGGTAGATCAGGACCATTAATTGAAATATGTGGAGTTTGGTTCAGATCGGAAGAGATCCGACCGTTGGATGAAGGCAGATTGATCTCAGCCGTCTGTTGCTGCCATCCTATGATTGAACCCAAAAGCTGGGTTAACTCAAATGCTTGGCTGACTGGACTGAACCCAATTGCTGAGTTGTGGTTTGGTCAAACCAACTGCTGAGCTGATTTGGCTGAACCAAAGGCTGGCTGAACTCAAGCTGAGCTGTGAACCGCTGAAGCTGGCTTGGCTGAATCTAATTGCTGGACTGAACCCATGCTGGGTGAATCGAATCAATTCTAAGCCCAAACACAACTGGACTGAGCTGGAATGGGCTAATGGCTAAGGTTGATTGAACCCAAAAGGTTGGCCGAACCCAAGCTAGACCGAACCGATTGGAACAAACAAAAGGGAGCAGCATCGCGGAAGCTAGGGTATCGATCGGCCACACACACACACACAAACGCGACTCATCCTCTCTACCCTCACCGCCGGCGGTTTTTATCATCACATCGCCGCCGGCCGGTCTCCACCTCTTCTCTTTCGGGGTTCGGAGAGAAGAGAGTAAGGGTCTTCTCTTTCGGGGTTCGGAGAGAAGCCAGCCATCTCCACCGCACGCCGGTCGCATGAGCTAGGGCTCTGGGGGTTCCGAACCCTAGCCGAACGCAGCCGTTGCAGCATCCAACACCACCACAGCTAGGGCTCTGGGGGTTCCGTAGCTGACTTCCCTCCATCTTCATCACCGTCGGCGATCCAATTCAGCATTTCTTCAGCAGTTTTTTTCTTCGACAGTTTTTCTTCACAGTCTTTCTTTATTAATTGAATTTCTTCACAGCTTTTGCATCGCAGTTCTTCCTTCAGCACAATTCTTCATCGCAATTTCATCTGGCAGCTTCTTCACAATTCTTCCATTTCCAGCAAATTTCCTTCATGGTAGCAGAATTTCGTGACAATTCCAGCAGCTAGCAGAAGTTTTTCTTTAACAACAGATTCGGCTGAAATTTTGTTTGATTAGTTTGGTTAATTTGAGTTGTTATGTGTTGAATGTTGATTTTCGAATTTGAATGTTGATGTTTGTATCAAGTTTTATCTTCTATGTTTTAGAATGGAATACACTCATGTTATCTTAATACATGCTCACCATGTGTTTGATGAATTGTTTCTTTCATTAGTTGGATTCTAGTTTGAATTTTTCTTATCGTAGATTCTTGCAATGTTTCATTGGTTTGATTGCTTGATGTTCTCTTATAGTTGTCTTTCAGTTTGATGTAATTAGGGTAGGTTTCATTGATGCTCAGTTCCCTAAATGCTTGACATTATGTTTCTTTTAATTCTCTCGTAAGTATAGTTTAGTGAGGTTAGATTTGTTACCTACATTGTCTTTCACTTCGTAGACATAGCACTCAATTCACAACCCAGTTTCATGTCCAAAACCCAAAAGCAATAACACACGATCCTAAGGTTTATCATGCATTAACTATATTCGTTGGGAGACGACTCGAGTTACTCTATGCTACATTAGTTTAGAGGAATTCGATATCTTAATTGTATTTGAAACCGTGACACGACTGAAACGGTTATCAGCGTGTCGCACAACTAACTAATCATGTACCCCCTAGATTATTCTCAATCATGGTTAGAAGTAATTGAAAGAAAATTACCTAAGGTTGTCAATTCTCAAAAATCTAAACTCAATGGATTAGTATCTTGTCCTTAGTCAACAACTTTGTATACTTCATCCTTCATGACTCATTGAGATGAACTAAACACACAAACCTCTCAAGGAAAATTTTAAAGTGGCTCTCTTCCTAAGTTCTAAGTTTTGATGAAAGTGGAGCTCACTCAAACACAATCATGGTTCTTGCACTACCATAAGCTTGCTTATGCTCTACTCTCCACCATCATTCTTGATTTGGATCCACACCTACAAAAGCTTATTCAAACAAGTTTAAGAGACATGTAATGATAAGAATGAAATAGAAGTTTAGAAAATGGAAAAGTTAAAGAAAGTGGAAGACTTGGATACTTAAGAGTGTTGCTAAATGCACTTTGCCCTTCTTTCCCTCTTCTGATCGGTCAAGAGATCGGTCAGACCCTAATTGATCGGTCAAGAGATCGATCAGGCTCTTCCTTATCTTTCTGGCCTTCTTCTGATCGGTCTAGAGACCGATCAGTTACTGCTCTGATCATTCTGGGCTACGTCTGATCGTTCTGGACTGCTGCTGATTGGTCTGAGTGACCGATCAGACACCTACCTAATAGGTCTGGAGACCGATCAGGGTCTGGTCAGTAGCTGAACTGAAAGTCTGAAACTGATTTTTGCCGACGGTTTTTGCTTCTTTTGATCAATAACAACTTAAATCCAACTAGCTCCTTGTTCTTATCTTCTAATTCAGAAATCTACCCCTTCTCCTAACACTTCATTTTTTATATATATATTTTTTTTCAGCTGCTTTTCTCCTTTTTCTGCAGCAAATTAAGTTTCTATTTTTATTTCTTTTTCACTTCTTCCATCACTCTTTTCACTTCTGATTCAATGCTAATAATTGTCAGCCAAATACTAGTCAATTGGATAGAGTTCCCCTGAAGTTTGATCACTGTCCAACTCACAGATTTCTGTCCAAAACTTCATCCAACTCACACAACTATACTTGTTGATACATCAATTTTAGCTTCCTTGTATGGACTCTCATTCCCTTCAGAATTACCTCATAGAGCTTGAAATATCAAATTGTAATCAAGAACTTACATGTTCCACGTGTAGCCTTCACTAACCCATTTTTGTAACTCATTCTTGATACAAGACTCCATCAAGTTGGCACACCTCTTCATTCTAAACTACATTTTTCTATTTTTTTTCTTTTTTTTTCTTCCTATTTTTGAGTGGCATCCTTGATACTTCCTTCATCTCTTTAGATCCATTAAAATAGATTGCCAACTATAATTCAACCAAAAATAACTTTCAAAATACATCATTCCTTACCAAAACACTTCAAAGCTCTAGCCACCTCCCCCACACTTAATCTTTTGTCCGTCTCGGGCAAAGTAACATCAAGAAACATCAAAAGTAACCAAGTCCATTGAAAATATGGTTATGAGCAGAAAAATAGGGGAAAGAAAATAGAACATAGATTAGATCAACAAGGAATGTTGCCAAAATTGATATGAAAAAGGAAACAAAGTGATTACCTCTATAAATGTGGCTCAATCATAGAAATATAGTTTTGAAAGAACCTAAGCATGTTCTAGAGTACAATCACATGTATGTATCTCAAAAATAAGGTCAAATCCTTTCTAAAAAGAATTCATCTCAAGTCATCCATCTAGAGTCCATAACTAAGTAGTACTCAAGCATCCAAGAATTTTCATCCATTGGCTCAAATTCTAAGTTTTAACAATCAAATTTAATTTACTTTCAAAGGACTCTAAAATGATATAGAGAAAATCTAGAGGAATATATTTATTCCAAATCATGCAAGAAATAAGGTGCTAAAAAGGATTAAATGGTATCTACAATGAATCTTTATTCATTCTACACTACCTAAGCATTTATTAACAAAAACTCACTTTAAAAGAAAGATTTACTTCTAGAAAACATAAAAATGATATTTACAATGAAATAGAAATGCAAGAAAAAGAAAACTCCCCTTTAGGTAGGGTAGATAGCATCCTTGATGTCCAATCCATCCACATCTAGCTCCTTAACTTCTTCAAAGTATTTCTTGAGCCGGTGGCCATTAACTCTCCAAATAAAACCATTAGCCTCATCCTTGATCTCAACAACACCATAAGGAAAAACGTTAGTAACAAGAAATGGACCTTCCCATCTAGACCTCAAGTTACCTTTAATCAATTTGAGCCTTGATTTGTACAAAAGAACCTTGTCGCCAATTTGGAACACTTTCATCACTATATGTTTATCATGAAAAGTCTTAGTCCTCTCCTTGTAAATCCTTGAGTTTTCATATGCTTCTAGTCTTATCTCCTCAAGTTCTTGAAGTTGAAGCTTCCTTTCTTCTCCCACTTTAGTAGCATCAAAATTGCATGCCTTCACCGCCAAATACGCTCTATGCTCTATTTCTACGGGTAGATGACAAGCTTTCCCATAAACTAACTGGTAGGGAGACATTCCAATGGGTGTTTTATATGTCATTCGATAGGTCCATAATGCATCATCAAGTCTCTTGCTCCAATCTTTCCTATTAGACCCAACGGTCTTCTCCAAAATTGTTTTGATCTCTCTATTTGATATTTTGGCTTGTCCATTAGTTTAGGGATGGTAGGAAGTAGAAACTTTATGCACAACCTCATACTTGCTAAGTAGAGTCTTCATGTGTTTGTTGCAAAAATGTGAATCTTGATCACTTATGATGGCCCTTGGAATTCCAAACCTACAAAAAATGTGTGACCTGAAAAAACTAACAACAACACAAGAATCATCAGTTCTGGAGGGAATGACCTCCACCCATTTAGAAACATAATCAACAACAAATAAAATATACAAATATCTACAAGATGCAGGAAAAGGTCCCATAAAGTCTATCCCCCATACATCAAAAATTTCACAAAATAGCATAGTTTGTTGGGGCATTTCATTTCTAGCTCCTATGTTCCCTATTCTCTGACATCTATCACAGTTTTTATAAAATAAGTAAGCATCATGAAACAATGTAGGCCAATACAATCCACACTCTAAAACTTTCCTAGCTATCCTCTGTGGTCCAAAATGTCCCCCACAGGCTGATAAATGGCAAAATGTAAGAACTGAATAAAACTCATGGTCAGTTATGCATCTTCTAATTATTTGATCACTACAAAATTTCCACAAGTAAGGATCATCCCACACATAGAATTTAGCATCACTTTTGAATTTATCTTTCTGAGCCTTAATGAATTGTGCAGGAAAACATGAGCTACTAAATAGTTAACTAGATCTGCATACCAGGACAACTCACCATGTATCACTAGAAGGTGCTCATCTCTGAAATCATCATCAATGGTGGTAGGGTGGCCATCTCCCTCTATTCTGCTCAAATGATCCACCACTAAGTTCTCCTTGCCACTCCTATCATGAATCTCCAAGTCAAACTCTTGAAGTAGAAGCATCCATCTAATCAGTCTGGGCTTTGCTTCTGGCTTCTTCAGAAGATACTTCAAGGCTGCATGATCAGAAAATATAATAGCATGAGAACATAGCAAATATGATCTAAATTTGTCTAAGGCAAAAACAATAGCAAGGAGCTCTTTTTCGATGGTGGTGTAGTTGGCCTGAGCAGCATCTAGAGTCTTGGAAGCATAACAGATAACATGTGGCGCTCCATCCACCCTCTGTGCAAGTACAGCTCCTATAGCAAAATTAGAAGCATCACACATTAGTTCAAAAGGTAAATTCCAATCAGGAGGTCTAATAATAGGAGCTGAAGTAAGAGCCTCCCTTAATCTCTGAAAATCTTCTTTGCATTTTTCATCAAAACAAAATTCCACATCTTTCTGCAAGAGTCTAGTCAACGGGCGAGCAATCTCACTGAAGTCTCTACTAAATCTCCTGTAGAATCCTACATGGCCAAGAAAAGCTCGAACATCTCGTACGCATACGGGATAAGATAAAGAAGATATAACACTAATTGTAGCAGGATCTACCTCAATGTGTTTCCTAGAGACTATATGACCTAAGACAATACCATGCTCTACCATAAAAAGACATTTTTCAAAATTAAGAACAAGATTAGTTTCAATGCATCTGTGTAAAACCCTAGACAAATTATCTAAACAAGTGTCAAAAGATGTGTCAAATACAGAAAAATCATCCATGAAAATTTCCATGCAGTGTTCTAATAACTCACCAAAAATACTCACCATGCACCGGTGGAAAGTCCTTGGAGCGTTGCAAAGTCCGAATGACATGCGTCTATAAGCAAATGTGCCGAAAGGACAAGTGAAAGTGGTCTTCTCCTGATCCTGCGGGTCTATGCAAATCTGAAAATATCTTGAGTACCCATCTAAGAAGTAATAATGAGATTTCCCTGCCAACCTCTCTAGCATCTAATCAACAAAAGGCAAGGGATAGTGGTCTTTCCTCGTGACTTGGTTCAGCTTCCTGTAGTCAATACAAACTCTCCATGAATTCTTCACTCTGGTGGGTACTAACTCATTGCTCTCATTTTCCACCACTGTCACTCCTGATTTCTTAGGCACCACATGGATAGGGCTAACCCACTTACTGTCAGAAATAGGGTATATGATACCTGCCTGTAAGAGTCGAGTCACCTCATTCTTCACGACATCTAAAATCAGTGGATTTAGCCTTCTCTGTAGCTGCCTAACTGGTTTGACATTCTCCTCCAAAAATATCCTGTGCATGCAAATGGCTGGGCTAATACCAAGTATGTCAGCTAGTGTCCACCCAATAGCTCTCTTGTGCTGCCTCAGAACTTGTAGTAATTTGTCCTCTTGCTCTGAATCTAGGTTCTGGGCGAAGATGACAGGCAAACTCTGCTCCTCTCCCAAATAAACATACTTCAGATGATTTGGCAATGACTTTAACGTAATTTGTGACTGCTCAGTAGGTATGGGTGATCCCTGGGGCTCAGTGCAATCTCCTACACTCTCACACCTATCCTCTGAATCTCCTGAAATATCAATCAAAATAGATGATCCCTGGGGCTCAGTGTAATCCCCTACACCTATAGAATCTTCTCCATCTGAAAGTGAATTTGAAACAACCTTCAACTCAGCCTCCTCTATAGCTAAAACATCCTCAGCCTCCTCTGAGCTAAAATATCCTCTGGAAATACCAAGTGAAACTCCCTCAGCAAATAAATCTGCATCAACCAACCCATCTAGAATATCCATGCTCATAATAGAATGATCTTCTCTGGGGTGCTTCATAACATCAAAAATATTGAACTGGACTACTGTGTCTCCTATCTCCATAGATAGTGTGCCTGCATACACATCAATCTTTGTCCTTGTAGTCTTGAAGAATGGCCTCCCAAGAATGAGTGGTGATCTATGTGCTAGATAGTCCCCCTCCATGTCCAAGATATAGAAATTCGCAGGAAAAATCAGCTCCTTCACCTTCACTAATACATCTTCAATGATTCCAGCGGGGTGAGTCTGACTCCTGTCTGCTAACTGAATAACCACTCCTGTAGGCTGCAAGGGACCAATACCAAGCATTTGAAAAACTGATCTAGGCATCACATTAATAGAGGCTCCCAAATCTAACATGGCATCATGGAAAAGAGTCCTCCCAATCTTACAAGACACAGTAAATACCCCTGGATCTTCACATTTCTGAGGGATAGAATGGATAAGGGCCGAGACATTCTTCCCTAAATTGACTAATTCATTCTCTTTCAGCTTCTTCTTGTTCACACACAAATCCTTGAGAAATTTAGCATACTTGGGAATCTGCTTGATCATGGTCAACAAAGGCACATTAATCTCCACCTTACTGAAAAGTTTAACAAGGTCATTATACTCCTTTGCTTTCTCCTCCTCTACATGCTTTTTGGCTTGAGTCTTGCGCTGTGGGAAGGGTAAAGGAACCCTTGATTCCTCCACTTGAGCCGAAACTTTTGGAGTTGAGACTTGAGCTGGAACTCCACTAGATGTAGCTGCTGTAGGCTCACTTTTGCCACTGATTTCTCCTTCATTTTCCACCAAAATCACAGGATCTGTTGAAGAATGAGTTAGGCTTGAACTAAGACCACAACCAATTGATTTAGAAGACATTTCAGGGCTGTTTTGAGCTAGAAAACTATCTGCTGTGAATTTTTCAGAAAAATCAACCCTTGGAGTGTTTGGACTTGAAGCAACCTTCCCACTCCTCAAAGTTATGGCACTAACATTTCCCTTTGGATTAGGAGTAGCTTGAGAAGGTAATTGACTTGATCCTTGGGCTTGCATTTGATTCATCCTACTAGCAAGTTGACCAATGTGTCTCTCTATGTTTTGAAGGGTAGAATCATTTTTTTGTTGGCCTTGTTGTTGTTGCAAAATTTGTTGTTGCTGCAAAATTTATTGCATCATCTCCTCTAGCCTTTGTTGTTGAGCACTCAATCCACTAGAACCTCCATAACCTCCTTGATTAGCATGGGTCTTCGGTTGGCCTTGAAATGAAGAATTAGGTTGCTGAAAATTGTGACCTTGCTGGGAATTTTGAAATTGAGGTTGTTGGGGCTGATTAAATGGTTAAAATTGATGTTGAAATTGTTGGAAATTAGGCTGGGAGCTAGGTTGAAATTGCTAGAAATTATTGCTCTGAAAATGTTGACTTGAAGGCTGAAAATGTTGGGGCTGGAAACTCTAATTTCCAAGCTGAAAATTTTGATTTGAAGGCTGTGAATGATGATAAGGTTGCTGGAAATTCTGAATATGCTGAAAAGATTGCTGGTTTTGTTGGAATTGAGGCTGAAATGGTTGATTCCCTTGCTGAAAATTCGAATAGGGCTGCTGTAAATGTTGATTTTGCTACTGGAAACTTTGAATAGGTTGCTGGAAATTTTGGAAAGTCGGTTGGTTTTGATGTAAGGGCTGTTGTGAGGCATTTTGTTGATAAAAAGAATTTCCATACTTCAAGTTAGGGTGGTCCCTCCATCCCGGATTATAAGTAGATGAATAAGGGTCATTCTTTGCTTGAAATTGTCCTCTAGTCAAAGCTGCTAGTGATTCATCTTGTTGTAGGTTTGGGCACAAATCCGAGTTATGTTCTTGACTTGAGCAAATGCTACACAACCTCATCACTTGATTTGTAGGTGGAGCTACTGAAAAATTTTGATTTTGGCTCACATTGTTCAATGTCATTTGCTTCACCAAAGATGTAAGCTCCATCAAAGAACTCTTGATCTCCTTTTGTTCATTAGAAACCATTTGGACTTCATTCACTCCTCTAGTGGAAAGAGCTCTACTTCCAAATTGTTGTGAATTCTCTGTCATGTTTGAAATTAATTCCCTAGCCTGATCTGGTGTCTTGTTCACTAAAGCTCCTCCAGCTGCAGCA
>JAGFNQ010000623.1:0-60955 GCA_024364735.1 Boesenbergia rotunda
GGCTGGATCAACTTTGATGCCTTCTTTGGATACAATGTGACCTAGGGAAGGTCACCTGATCTAGCCAAAACTCACACTATTGAGAATTTTACATAGAGCTTCTCCTGCTGAAGGATCTGCAGCACTATCCTCAAGTGTGTAGCATGGTCCTCTGGAGTCTGTGAGTATATGAGAATATCATCAATAAATACAATGACGAATTTATCGGAGATACTCCCTGAAGATGTGGTTCATCAGCTCCATGAAGACTGTTGGAGCATTGGTTACTCCAAAAGGCATCACTACAAATTCGTAGTGGCCGTATCTTGTCCTGAAGGCCGTCCTGGGGATGTCACTTTCTTTAACCTTTAGCTGATGATACCCAGAACGCAGACCTATCTTCGAGAACACTGTAGCCCCTTTGAGTTGATCAAATAAATCATCTATTCTAGGAAGGGGGTACTTGTTCTTGATGGTTACCTTGTTCAGAGCTCTGTAGTCTATGCACAGACGCATAGACCCATCCTTCTTCTTGACGAAAGCACAGGAGCTCCCCAGGGTGAATGACTCGGGCGAATGAAGCCCTTGTCTAGTAGCTCCTGGAGTTGCTCTTGTAATTCCTTCAACTCTGCTGGAGACATACGATATGGGGCCTTCGAGACCGGACCGATACCTGGTACTAGCTCGATCTCGAATTCCACTTCTTTGTTGGGAGGTAGTCCAGGTAGTTCTTCTGGAAATACTTCTGGATATTCGCAGACTACCCGTACATCCTCCTGCTTGAGTTCTTTCTTTGCTTCTGAGTCCACTACGTGTGCAAGAAAACCAGCACACCCTTGCTCTAGCATCTGGTGGGCTGCCAAGGCTGAGAGGAATTTCTGAGTCTTCCTCTTTGGGGCTCCTTGAAACTCGAATGGTGGTTCTCCTTCTGGGCTGAAAACCACCTTCCTTCTGCGGCAGTCCACTGAAGCGCTGTACTTACTGAGGAAATCCATGCCCAGTATGATGTCGAAGTCTTGCATCGCAAGGACTATCAGATCGACATATAGCTCTCGGTCTGAAATCTTGATTGGCACAGCCCGGAGCCGCTGGGTGGATTCCATGATTTCCCCTGAAGGGAGAGTTGTCAGGAATCTGGACTCCCAACTCTCTGCAGGCACCTGTAACTTACTAGCAAAAGGTACTGATACGAAAGAATGGGTCGCCCCAGTGTCAAACAGTGTAGTAGCTAAATGCTGAAAAATAACGATTTGACCTGTTACGACCGTGGAGGCGCTGGCAGCTTCTTCCTTCGTGAGGGAAAAGACTCTGGCATTGGTTGAAACTGGTACTGCTTCCAACCTTCCCTGACTGATCTGAGGTCCCTCCAGTATAGTAGGCATGTAATGTAACTGAGGCTTGCCTCCATACTGTACGGACTGCTGAGGGAGTACCTTAAACTTGTTTGGGCAGTCTTTGGATCTGTGTCCCTCTTGTCCACATGAGTAGCACCCAGTTACACCCAAAAGGCATACTCCTGGATGGGTCCTCCCACACTTAGGACAAGGTGGATACCTAGCTTGCTTGTTCTCTGGGTTTCCTTTTTGGCTGCCAGGCCACTGCTTCCTTTTGTGGTTCTTGTTCTTCCAGTTCTGGTTATTTGGCTGAGGCTTCTGGCCTCCTGTTGTCTTGTTCTCAATCAGGACTGGCTTCTGCTGTGCTTGTTGTGCCTTGATGCTATTCAGATAGTGCTCTGAGATTAGAGCACTACTGACCAACTCCTCGCTAGTCTGGGGTCGGTGCGTCTCGCTGTTCACGTTGAGTGCTATTTCAGGGTTCAGCATGCGGAGCATCAGTCTGACTCACTCCTTCTCTATGCTGACTAGCTCTGGGCAGAGGCGAGCTAGTCTGTTGAACTTCGCGACTGCTTCTCCCACTGGTAGGTTACCTTATCTGAACTCCATGAAGTCCTCGTAGTGCTTGTTGGTAACCCGCATGTGGAAGAACTCCTCATAGAACTCTTGCTCGAAATCTGTCCAGCTCATCTGGTTGACTATCCTCTTACTCTTGACCCGCTCCCACCACATACGAGCATCTCCAGTTAGGCAGAAGGAGGCACATTTGACCTTCTCGACTTCTGGCCAGTCAAGAAGCTCCATTGTGCTCTCTAAAGTCTTGAACCAAGCCTGGGCATCCCAGGGCTCAGTCGTGCCTGAGAAGCTTTCAGGTTTCAGCCTCTGCCACTGGACGAGGTATGCTTCTTGTCTTCGGTTCACGGCAGGGGTCTCCTGTGTGCCTGGTGGGACTTCAGCCACCACTGGAGTTTCCACTCCTGCTGTGGGTGGTGTAGGGGGCACTGGGTGCTGATTTGCCATCAGTGTGGCGATAGTCTTCTGTTGCTCTGAAATCTGAGCTTGCATTTGGGCAATGACTGCCATCAGGTTTGGCTGTTCTGCGCCAGGCTCATTGTCATCTTGAACTGGAGTTCCGCCCCTTGCATTAGGAACTCGGCCTCTTCTTGCCATCTAATAATGCATAAGGGAACAAGAAATCACTACTACATCTCTAGGTATAAACTTGTCTTCTTACTTAGCAACCTAATATCCATTCTAGGGATTAAACATGTTTCCGTGATACTAAGGTATTAAACATGCTTCCTTGTTCTATGCACATATGAGTAAGTACTTAAGCATTTCTCTATACTGCAATTAAATAAAGGAGCAATAGAAAACTGAAACTTAAAGCATTCTTACTTGAAGACGGCAAGGTTGATGCTGATGTGTGTGTGATGCTGGAGAATGGGAACTGCTCTGATACCAACTGTAGCGACCCGCCTTCTCTACCTTAGACGGACCGTTACTTGTCTACTTCTTGACTCTAATGCACGACTAAGAATGCGGAACTTTCTTTAACTTTTGTATTTAAATCTATCTAAGAATGATATTCTAACTTTAATAGTCATGCATTTAAACTCATCACACAAGGTGCTATAATATTACTAGAGCATTATGGAATATGGATGCAACTTTTCTAAGCATATTTAAAGCAATAAAACTTAATTCGAAACTAACCACATCTTGGCACATGCAATAATATTTCTAGAACTTCATAGAATGTAAATCTTACTTTTCTACCGAATTTACAAGCATTTTAAGTACAATTAGGACCTAGTCCAAAAGGGAATAATAATAAGCTCAAGAATAAGTCTAAAACGCAATGTATCCACATGTTAAACTACTCATACCCTTGCTCATCTAGTACATTCACAAAAGTATGCATACTAATTGAAATGACATGGAATCTTCATTCTACAAAATTGAGCATGTAAAACTATCCGAAGCATGAATGTTTAATAAACTCCATAACACAATAACTTGGAATTTGGAAATCTTAAACATGCATTTCAAATAAGCTAAACTGTCTCATCCCAAGGATCTCTCCAAGGTCAGCCACCACACACACGTCACTCAGCACCGCCTCGTCGCCTTCCTTCAGAATTGCTTGTCTTTACCTTTATCTGCAGTAAGAGGAAATGCAACTAATAAGCATAAAGCTTAGCAAGTACTATCTAGCTCACAAAAACTCGAAATGTGCAGGCATGCTTTTTAAACAATGTGAAATCACATGAGATACTTTTATGCTTAAAAGAAACACTAAAACATGTATATACTTTTATGCTTAAAAGAAACACTAAAACATGTATATACTTTTATGCTTAAAAGAAACACTAAAACATGTATAACTCAAAACATGCATACTCAAGCATTAATAAGTCAAACTCACTTTTTCTTGGTTTAACTTGAAACTTTAGTAATTCTTTAACTTTAGATCTTTCTTTAACTTTTAGAAAACTTTCTTAAACTTTAGAAAAACTTTGCTAAAGCATATACTTGAAAATAATAACTCACTTGGATCCACTTAAGACGTAAGTACCATCTTATGCGCGTTCCCTAAAAGGTTGGGGTAGCGAGCCACCAATCCTAATAGAGCAGACCTTGGTCTACCAGGGCCAAGACCTTGGAATTGGACACCTGGATTTCTTTAACGACGCCCTTGGACGCCGGGTACTGGCCTTAGAAAGTAAAATAGCTTTTCTCTCTTTTCTTTCTTATCTTTAAATGCCTTGGCATTTTATCGAACACCTTGTGTGCCCAAATCCCTAAGTCTTGACTTTTGGGGATTTCGTAAGGCCTTGGCCTTCTCTTTTCTTTTTCTTTATCTTTCTTTTCTTTTCTTATAGATTCCTTAGACCCTACACTCACATAGGGTACTCGATCATTAACATATAAGCATAAAATGAACTAAGATCACATGCAAAATCTTAAACTAAAGGTAAATATCTCTTTTAAAACTTTTTAAGAGAAATTCTTGCGAAAAATCGCCTCTTACTGCAGGTGAGCAATACTTACCTTGATATTTTGGACTTACAACCAAGAACGACGTCGGAGGTTCTGGAGAAACTCCGAGTCTCAGAGATTTCTTCGCGCTCACGCGTTCCTCTCGTCGTGGGGATTCCGAATATCGGAAAATCTCTCGGGGGAGAGCCTTGGCCGGCCACCGGAGGAAAGCCCTAGGCTTGGTGTGGTTGGCGTGCGCACAAGAGAGGAGAGGGATCGGGCGGAACTTGAGATCTCGATGAACCGTTCGCGCCTACGCGTTCCTCTCGTCGAGACGAACGAAACGCTCTGCACTCCTTGGTTCTCCCTTGGCCGGCGCCCCCTTAGAAGAGGAGAGGAGGTGGTGTGTTTTCGCCCAAGAGAGGAGAGAGGGGCGACGTGAGGGTTTGGGTGAGGAAAATAAAACTTCTCTCCTTAATTATATATTTATACTTATGGGGGCGAATTTACCTAATTATACCTTATCTATTGTTTCGCTCAATCTATTTCAACAAAATCAAACCAGCGCAGCTGGTCCGCCCATTGTCTCTCACAGCGCAGGTGAAGGGTTTGATTCCCACCTACGCGATTTTCTGTTTATAACTCTTTTTGCCACTTTCGTTTACGAAAAAATTCTATAAAAATATCCATAAATTTGGAATAAATTCTAAGATATTTCTAAAATTAGTTTCGAGAATTTTCGGGCATTACATGCGCCCCTTGGCTCATCGTCCCTGCTATATCAAGGTCCCTCGGGTGCACACAAGCCTCCAACTTGTCTCCATGCCACCCTTCACCGTACCGAAGCCGTCCAGCCAAGTCAATATGTGTAACCTGCAAATCCTGCACACTCACATACACATATTAGATCACAAGGGTAAATCTAACTTAAACCCTTTGCCCAAATATCAAAACACATGGTCACTCCGGACCATAGATTGCACAACAATCTCCTCCTTTTTGATGTTTGGCAATATGTTTAAGTTAGGAAAAACAAATAGCAATAAATAGTAATAACAATGCTAAACAACCATTTGGACTTATGTTGCCAAGGTTCCACCTTGGACTTACACCGCCAATGCATATGCAATGCAAACAATCATGGATACTATCCCAAGGCATCCTCACACCTAACCTCCCCAAGTTAGGAATTTTCACCAAAACGGGCTTTTTAAAACCTATCCCAAGGCTCCCCCTATATTGGACTTACAAAGGTTTTTTAAGAACCTCTCCAAGGTTTCCCCTTACGCTAAGAATGGAGCAACCATGCTCCCCCTTTTCCTAAGCTCCCCTAAACCTAGGGTTTCTTGCAAAGGCGTGTTTGGTTTCCCAAATTAAACCCAACACTTCTCCCCCTTTTCCTAACAACAAAAAGACTCCAACAATTTCCCCCTTATTGGATCTTTTACCTCAAAATGATTATAAACATAGTATACTAACCTCCCACAAGGTTCCACACTTGTTTCCCATCAATTGGACACTTTTCAGCAGCTGAATCTCATTTCCAGCCTTTACCAGTCGACTGCCCCATGGGCCAGTCGACTGATACTTTAAAAACTAATTTTCAGTATTTCTGACCCAACTTCAGAAATGCATAACTAATTCTATAAATCTCCAAAAATTCCTAAATTTTGTGGAGAAGTTTGTGGTACCTATAACTACTTGGGAAAAATACATTGAACAATGTATCTATTACCATTCCCATGTTTGACAAAAACCCAAACCTACCTATGAAAATTAAAGCATAGCCAACAAGAGGCAACCTCCCCCTTAACCTATGCCCTCTCTTAATTTTCAATTCTCACAACATTAAGTTATGTTCTACCCAAATTAACATGACAACACCAAACCGAGTTATGTTCTTCCCAATTTAACATCACAACACCAAGTTAAGTTCTTCCCAACTTAACACCACAAGTGTTTTCTCACGTCAAGTTAAACCCAAATTAACACCCCAAGTTCTCCCCCCTTTGTCACCATCAAAGGATTACCCCAAACAACTTTACCCCTAGTGCCAAAAAGAACTTACTTGATTTCTGAAAAACCCCTCAGAAATCAACACACAGACTTACCAGTCGACTGCCCCCAGGTTAGTCGACTGATATAGCCAACTTCTGAAATTCTAGCCCGATTTCAGAAGTATCTAGAAAATTCTAGAAAATCTGGAAAAATATAAAAATTTACAAGCACATTTGTTAGAATATACTCTGTTGGGCCGGTGTCGTCGATAGAGGGGGGGGGTGATTATCGACCGTAAATCGTTCGCGGAAACTTCCGATCGTATACTTACGAATATTTGTTCTAAACAGAGCGTTAGTAGTATAGCAGAAAATAAAATAGTAAAGTAAAGAACGACACAAATTTCACATGGGATTTTACTTGGTTCCCGACCACCAGAGTCAGTACATCCAAGGCCTAAGCACTAGAACGCCCGCCCACTAATCGTCTCCTTTCTGAACTTTTCGGAGGCGGAGAAACCCGTCTTACAGTGCAAGATATACAATCCAAATGATAAATAACTTAAGTACTGAAATGTAAATCAAACCGAACAACAAGAATTGAAGACTCGGTCGATCTGGACCTCCGAAATGCCACACACTTCCTCCTGGAGCCTCCTAGTTGCAGAGCTTCGTCGTTAGCACTTTGTCGTCACTTGGGAAGCTTAGAATGGTTTCAGAAGTTTTGTTTTGAGTTGAGGGGTCGAAGCCCCTTTTATAGTCTTCATTAGGGTGCCTGTGATCACTGGGGCACCTCAAAGGGCTTGGTTAAAGCTTATCTCCACGCCGAACTCACCGCAGCCGATAAGGCTCTTGACTAGGGTGCCCTGAACCTTTCAGGTGCCTCATTAAGCATGGTCAAAGCTTATCTCCGCTTCGAACTCGCAGCAGCAGATACAACTTTCAACCAGGGAGCCTGTGACATATGGGACGCCTGAATGAAGAGCCTGGTTTGCCACCATTCATTGAGGCACTCTAGTTGATGGGGGCGCCTAGTAGCCTGCTTTCCAGCCGTATTGTGTGTTTGTTTGCCTTCTTTGTCTTCCATTTTAGGTACCTGTAAGATACATAAATACAAGCAAACACATATATATCCTTAGTCTTAAGGGTTTGGTTCTGACTTCGGGTTTCCATGAAACCCTAGGTCGAATCGACGCAAGTTCCCACCCCCAGGAACGCGCCTTCATCCTACTCCTTTCAGGAGACGATTGCCACCCAGTCCATTTGGGTGGATTTTTGTTTACTTTTACTTAGCCTTCGATACTCTCAAATCTTAAGACGCCTGACCCTCAACCCGTCTCTACTTCTGTCCTTAGTCATCGCTCAACTAAGTTGCTCAATCCCTCAGACCAAGACATCGTGCCCAAACCCTAGGTCCAGGACTTAGGTGCCCAACCCTCGGCCAAGACTTCGTGCCCAATTCCTCGAACCAGGTCTTCGGTGCCCAACCCTCGGCCAAGACTTCGTGCCCAATTCCTCGAACCAGGTCTTCGATGCCCAACCCTCGGCCAGGACTTAGTGCCCAATTCCTCGAACCAGGTCTTCGTGCCCAACCCTTGGTCAGGACTTAGTGCCCAATCCATGACCAGGACTTAGTGCCCAATTCTTCGAACCAGGACTTCGTGCCCAGGTTATCTAGGACTTTTCTTCACTTTGTTATACCTTTCTTGACTAACCCTTCCCTTGTTCAATGTATCACTGACTTAAGTATATTGTCAAACATTGAAACATTTAGAGGAGGACATCACTGATGCAACTTGCACCAACAATCTCCCCCTTTTTAATGTTTGACAATATCTTAAGTTAGATTGGCTGAAGGGACAAAATTATACTCCTTCAAAAACTGATCTAAGTTTTGAAAATAAGTTTTGATCTTTTGGGAGAAAAAGAAAAAACTTCTAACTTAAACTAACTTTCTCCCTTTTTGAAAAACATTTTGATTTTCCTTTTTGATCCTTCTGGAAGACAACAAAAAATTTTCTAACTTAAGCTCACTCTCCCCCTTTGTCATACATCAAAAAATGTCAAAAGCAGCCTTGCACCAGCAATAAAAAACTTCACATAAGTTGCACCAAAAATTTCGCTTTGAAAAAGTATTGTTCAATTTAGAAACAAATATTTGTCATTGTATGAAAATATTTGGAACTTTTGGAAACTTCTTGCCTTAGAAACACCTTCACTTAGAAAAGATTTTTCAAAAGATTGCAAACAAATACTTTGAAAAACTATTGTGAAGATAATGTTAATATATTTTCACTTTAAAAAATGGTTTTTGAAACATGTTAGTATTTAAAAAATATCTAGTCTTTGAAAAATATTTTGAGTATTTTCAAAAATGCAAGTATTTTTGAGACATATTGAGCTTTTTAAACACAATGCATGTACTTTTGAATAATATTATGAATTTGAAAAACATAAGTACTTTGAAACATATTATGAATCTAAAAGCATAAGTACTTTGAAAAGTATTATGAATTTGAAAATACTTATATTTTGACTTGGTTTTTAAAACTATTACTTGACTTATATTTTGAAAGTACTTAAAAAATATTATTTTTAAAACATAATATTTTACTTAACTTGGTTTCTTTTCCAGTCTGACACGATCCTAGAAAACCTTGTTAACTACAAGGGCATTTCCCTAAGTGTCCTGAAAATTCTTCAAACTCAAGTAAATATTATTCAAAAAGTATTTCAAAAC
Source organism: Boesenbergia rotunda (assembly GCA_024364735.1). Lineage (NCBI taxonomy): Eukaryota > Viridiplantae > Streptophyta > Magnoliopsida > Zingiberales > Zingiberaceae > Boesenbergia > Boesenbergia rotunda. Next base: position 9,033 of record JAGFNQ010000623.1, read on the forward strand.
AATTTTATAAGCCACAACAAATTTTGTAAAGTAGAATAATATTATTTCGAATGACAAATTACTTATACATTCAATAGGATTTTGAAAATCTAGTGTATGAAAATATATTATTTTGAAATTTTTAATAACTCTTTTAATTTGACCTCCCCCTAAACTTGACCCAGTCCTAGGAAGCTTGTTGACCACAAGTACTCTTCCTCTAAGTCCTTAGAGTTTGGTTCAGACCAAAAGAATTATCCAATAATTCCAAAAAATAATTGTCAAAGAAAATACTTGTTAGAAATAATTTCTTTTTGATTTAGACTCCCCCTAAATTTGACACATCCTCAGAGTCCTTGTAGATCATTAAGTAGACCTCCTCTGTGTCTTTAGGGTTTATCAAAATTAAAAGAACAGCTTTGATTGACAATATGGTAATTTTTAAGAAGATAAGTTTTTAGAAAATTCAATTTGGAATATGAATAACTTTTAAAGCATAAGCTTTTTCAAAAACATAAGTGATAGTAATTAAGGCACAGATTTCGAAAGACATTTTAAAAGATAGTGATTTTTAAGGCATAATTTTTTGAAAGAATAAAACACTCCCCCTGTACGTTTGACTCTATCTAAGTGCCTTAAGGGACTTTAGTGTTGACCTAAGAGGCTTGTGTCTAATTGTGTAGGTCAAATAATTTTCAAAAAAGATATAATTTTGAAAATATACAGTATATAAGGACTCAGATAAGCATGAAATCCATAAAAATATTATTATGTTAAGGTACTATTTTGAAAATAGATTTTTAGAAAAATATTCTAAGAATTTTGGAAAATAATTTTGAAAAATATTTTTCAACTTATTAGTCCTTAACATCTCACCCTTTTTAGATGTCTTAGTGCAATCAAGCATGGTTGCCTTATGGGTGTATTGTGAGATGCTTGAATAATTTTTCTTAATTTATTGTTAGATCTAAGATTTAATCAAAACTTGTGTTAGATTCAAATTTATCAAATAGTAAAGTGAATTTGATTTTCGATAATCGACTTCCAGATCTTGGCGAGGCAAAGGGCCTTCTTTGGCCATAGCCTTATTGGAGCATCAACCCATTCCTTGACAAAGCTTTTCATTGAAAATTCATTTTCAAATTACTTCTTGAAAATTTTTGGTCTAACTAGCTTAGGTTTTGGATTGGTAGCTTTGGCTAGTTCCACCAGACTAAACAGACCAAGTAGGGTACGCCTTAACTTACTTAACCTTATTAGAAGGGTTTCCCTAACGTACTATCATCTCACCTCCACCTAATACTAGGATGTTCAAGTTTTAACCATTCATTTTCCTATAACCGTTCTATGTCATGCATAAATTTAAATATGAATGACATGACATATATTTTAAAGAATTAGCAGATGCATGACATGACAGTTATGCATGAGTCAAACAATTCAAATCATTTTATTTAGGTTTCTAATAATATATCAAATTCCAGATTTGATACATGTCGTGTGAACCCGCGAATATGTCAACCCACTTTGACATATTTAATATTATTAATTTAATTGTTGCAGTTTGGGTAAGATTTTATTTAATTTGAGTTTAAGTTATTTAAGAATTAAATGGATTCAAGTTAATTAAAAATTAATTGGAGTTAAATTAATTAAGAATTAATTAAAGTTGAATTAATTAAGAATTAATTGAAGTTGAATCAATGAAAAATTTATTGAAATTAAATTAATTAACAATTAATTGAAGTTAAATTAATTAAGAATTAATTGATGTTGAATTAATTAAGATTTAATTGAAGTTAAATTGATTAAGAATTAATTGATGTTGAATTAATTAAGATTTAAATGATGTTAAATTGATTATGAATTAATTGATGTTGAATTAATTATGATTTAATTAAGGTTGGATAATTAAGGTTGAAATGATTAATTAATAGTTGTGGGGTTAATTTCATCATTTTCATTATTTTGAAAACTTCTTATTCATTTACTACTTCAGTTTTGTCTAATTTTTCAAGTTTTTCTAATAATTTTGATTTGTTTGAATTTTTATGAATTTTATTAACTATAGCTTTGATCTCAGAAAGTTTATTTTCCTCTGCATCCTCATTATCAAAATCACATCCTTCTACATCTTCATAGTAGGTGGAGTAATTTGGGCCACTAGTTAATGTTTTGTAATAATCTTCAATATTATCTAAATATTTGAAAATTGAATTATCATCTAAGAAGATTTTATCTCCACTATCCTGAGATTTATACTGATTATCCTCATAACAATCATCAAAAATATTTTCAATGTTATCTTTATGATTTTCTGAGATAATGTCATTGTTATCCTTAAGATTTTCTGAAAAATCATTGTTATCCTTAGAGATATTTTCAATATTTTTAGGATTAATCTTAAGAATTTCAAAATTATCCTTAAAATTATCAAATTTAATTACAGGATTAATTTCAGAAGAAATTTCAGAAGTAACTTTATCAGAATTAATTTCAGAGATAATTTTATCAGAATTAGTTTCAGAGATAATTTTATCAGAATTAATTTCAGAGATAATTTTATCAGAATTAATTTCAGAGATAATTTTATCAGAATTAATTATAGATTTAAATTCAAAATTAATTTTAGAATTATCTGTAAAATTATCAAAATTAATTTTTGAAATTATTGAATTTGTATTAAGGATTAAACAGTTAATTTTTGATATTTTAACCATATCCACATTTTGTAACTGGTCATGCAAGATATTTATTTGACTATTCAATAATTCTAATTTATCAGAAAAATTATCTAAATTATCTATATAGGATAGTGCAGGAATTTGAAAATTTTTTGGAACGTAAATGTTGCGTACCTTTGTCGGACACTTATTTTTGTAATGTCCATACTTTTCGCATTTGAAGAATTTGATATGATCCTTGTTCCTCCAGACTCCAGGTGCTGGTATTTCCTTTGCTGTCGGTGGCATAGATCGAGTCTTACGAGTAGGGCACTGATTTTTGTAGTGTCCCCTCTCCCAGCACTTGAAACACGTAATATGAAACATGAAAATTGACATTAAAAATAAAATATGCCTGATTCACCCCTGGGCTCCCCCTCAACTCCTGGCGTCTTTGCTCCGTCGACTATTAGTCCAGTGAAGAGCGTCCAGGCTCTGATACCACTTATTGGACTGGTGCCATCGATAGAGAGGGGGCTGAATATCGATCGTAAATCTTTCATGAAAACATTCGATCATATACTTACAAATATTCGTTCTAAACAGAGTGAGAGTAGCACAGCGGAAAATAAAATAGTAAAGTAATGAACGACACAAATTACACACGGGATTTTACTTGGTTCCCGACCCCCAGAGTCAGTACATCCAAGGCCTAAGCACGGGAACGCCCATTCACTAATGGTCTTCTTTCTGGACATTCTGGAGGCGGTGAAACCCATCTTACAGTGCAAGATATACAATCACAAATGTTAAATAACTTAAGTACTAAAATGTAAAGCAAACCGAACAACAAGAATTAAAGACTCGGTCGATCTGGACCTCCGAAGTGCCGCGCACTTCCTCCTGGAGCCTACTGGTCGCAGAGCTTCGTCGTTAGCGCTTTGTCATCACTTAGGAAGCTTAGAATGGTTTCAGAAGTTTTGTTTCAAGTTGAGGGGTCGAAGCCCCTTTTATAGTCTTCATTAGTGCGCCTGTGATCACTGGGGCACCTTAAAGGGCTTGGTCAAAGCTTATCTCTGTGCTGAACTCACCGCAGCCGATAAGGCTCTTAACCAGGGTGCCCTGGACCTTTTAGGCACCTCATTGAGCTTGGTCAAAGCTTATCTCTGGTTCGAACTCGCAGCAGAGATACAGCTTTCAACCAGGGCACCTGTGACATATGGGGCACCGGCATGAATAGCCTGGTTTGCCTCCATTCATTGAGGCTCCCTAGTTGATGGGGGTGCCTAGTAGCCTGCTTTCCAACCGCGTTGTGTGTTTGCTTGCCTACTTTGTCTTCCGTTTTAGGTACCTGTAAGATACATAAATACAAGCAAACACATATATATATCCTTAGTCTTAAGGGTTTGGTTCAGACTTCGGGTTTCCACGAAACCCTAGGTCGAACCGACACAAGTTCCCACCCCCGGGAACGCGCCTTCAACCTACTCCTTTCAAGAGACAATTGCCACCCAGTCCATTCGGGTCAATTTTTGTTTACTTTTGCTTAGCCTTCGATACTCTCGGATCTCAAGACGTTCGACCCTCAACCGGTTTCTACTTTTGTCCTTAGTCATCGCTCAGCTAAGTTGCTCAATCTCTTGGGCCAAGACTTCGTACCCAAACCCTAGGTCCATGACTTAGGTGCCCAATCCTCGGCCAAGACTTTGTGCCCAATTCCTCAAACTAAGTCTTCGGTGCCTAACCCTTAGCCAGGACTTAGTGCCCAATTCCTCGAACCAGGTCTTCGTGCCTAACCCATGGTCAGGACTTAGTGCCCAATCCATGATCAGGACTTAGTACCCAATTCTTCGAACCAGGACTTCGTGCCCAGGTTAACTAGGACTTTTCTTCACTTTGTTACACCTTTCTTGACTAACCCTTCCCTTGTTCGATGTATCACTGACTTATGTATATTGTCAAACATTGATACATTTAGAGGAGGACATCACTGATGCAACTTGCACCAACATACTCTACCCTAGAAAAATATGGTTTCATGAAAAACATCAAATGTGCTTAACTTTTGGTACATCCTCTAATTTCCTCAAAAATGGTTATTTTGTATCAACTTTGAAATCTATCTATAATTCCATGTGTTTGCCAAGGCTCACCATTATAATTTGACACATGGTATTGTCCTCAACTCTCCCCTTTTTATTTCCTAATCGTAGATACATATGGGAAGCATTCATATCCTTTCATTCATAAAGAGCTTATCATTCAATATCATCCAATGAATTTTAAGCACTCATCAATCCTCCTTAAATTTCGTGATATCAATAAGGCCTTATTCCATATAATCAACATTAAATCACGAAGTAACACTTTATGAAAACATAAACAAGAATTTTAATTCCAATCCATATCCATATCCTATCATCCAATAGTAATTTATGACCTTAAAACCATATAATATCAAGTCATGACACAAAATCTCATAAGGTAACATGACCCTTTCTTATGCTTCCAATTTTGTAATTTCTTATCATCCAATATGCCTTTTCTACTTAAGCCTATGGATCAGTCGACTGCCCCTGGGGTAGTCGACTGGCAAAGCAAACAGAAGGTTCCCAGTGTCGATTCTACCTAGATCAGTCGACTGCCTCTAAGCCAGTCGACTAATACCTGAATTTCAGGTTTTCAGCCTAATTTCAGAAATGCCTAATTAATTCCACAAATCTCCAAAAAATTTGAAATTTTGTGGAGAGATTTGTGGAGCCTATATCATCTTGGGAAAAATATACTTTCAAACAAATCTACTCTAGATCCCAAGATTGGCATGAAATTCAACCTTTCTTAAATTGTATCATTTAAGCCTATCCAAAAGTCCTAATTTAGACCTCTCCTTGATGTATCCTCTCATCTCTGACCATAATACCTTTTTATCACTGAGTTATATAGAATTTCCACATTAACCCTTAATTTTTATAAAATATAATCTGATTTTCATCTTTTTCTCCATAAATTCCTTTCAATGTGCCAATTCTCTAGGATTAAGACTTACCTTAGACTTCCAACCCCTTTGGCACATTTCATCTAATTTCCTAGGAGAAAACCTCCTGAGATCCATTTACCATGGATCCCAAAGGCTCCTAAAGCTCCCCCTTGAGCTCTTAGCCCTAGCCACCTTCCTAGGTGACTCAATCCACACTAGACCACACTAGTGTGCCCTCGGTGATTCTTGGCCTACAAATTAACTTTCTTAACCTTAGACACCTTGTTTTTGGTTAAGTCATTCTTTTTGCCTTCAAGTGGCACCCCTTTGTCCTTTTTGGACTTCTCCTTATTGACATAATTATATGCTACCCTAGCATACTTCTTCCCGTTGGCATTGGAGACCTTAGACCGGTATCCCAACCCCGATCTATCATGGTTGGGTTTTAAACTACCCAGCACCAAATCTAAGCCCTTAGATCCAATCGTGAATCTTTCTAGTGTCTTTTCCAATTTATCAAGCCATTCCCTCAAGGCTTGATTTTCCCTTTCTATGCTTTTAACCCTAGAATCCACATGTCCACTTTGGACATTCCTAGACCTACCCACTTTTCTAGGCATATGTCTCCCCTTCTTGGGATTTTTGCCTTGGTCCTTAGGTCTAATGGTCTCAGATTTATCATGATGCATGACCTTCCTAGGGTTTTGATCTTCCTTGTTAACCCTATTCCTATCATTATACTTAAAACCATGATTATACACAAGCAAGTATTTTTCATTAATTCTAGTATGCATGGAGGAACTTAAATTTGAATTACATTTTAATTTAAAGTTAGGGATTACCTCCCATACCCTTGTAGTTCCTCCTTGATGTGAGCTTCTTTTCTTTCTTTCCTCCTTCTCCCATCTTCTTAATTGTTCCATTTTCTTTAGCTCTCCTTTTCTTGGACATTTTGTGTGATAATGCCCTAGTTCTCCACATGTGAAGCATCTAATTTTCTTTCTGTTCTCTTGAGCTTCTCTATTCCTACAATCCATGTTAGATTTAAAAGAAATTGAAATGGGTTTAGGGATTACCTCTTTTTTCTTACCCTTTGGACACTTGTCCTTGTAGTGTCCCTTTTCATTGCATCCAAAGCATATGATGTGCTCTTTTGATTTGGCTTTGGTGGAGATTGGAGCATTTTCTTGCTCTTGTATGGAGGAGGGTCTCTCCTCCCCCTCAATTCTTGAAGTTGACACCTCATCTTCTTCTCTTGATGAGGTGGATGATCATTCTCTCAATTCTTCTACTTCACTTGATGAAATGAGCAATTCTTCTTCTTCTTTGTCTTCTTGGACCGTTTGACTTGTCTCTTTGGGCTCTTCCATTTGTTGAACTTGTGTAGGGTTCTCATGATATTTTTCCAACTTGTTCCACAACTCATATGCACTTTTATATTCTCCTACACCACTTAATACATTGTTAGGCAAAATATTAACCAATATACCAATTACCTTTTCATTCGCCCTAGAATGTGCTTGTTGCTCTTTAGTCCAATATCTAGGGCGAAGCTTCTTTCCATGCTTCTCTCTTAGAGCATCGAAGGGTTCTTCTATTACCATTCTACATTCCCACTCCATTCCAAGCCATGTCTTCATCCGCATCCAACAATAGCCAAAATCTTTATGATCGTAGGATGGTGGAGTGTTGATATCATCCCCCAACTTTTCCTCCATTATCTTCTGCTCTAGCTTGTGCTCTATTGGCGGTTAGTCCAATAAGAGCGGTTCTTCACTCTGATACCACTTATTAGATCGTTGTAGCTTGCTAGAGGGGGTGAATATCAATTTCTCGGTTCGTTCTTCCTACAAGGTTAGTTGCGCAAGTGGAATATACTAAAATAAAACTAAACAATGCTAACAAACCTATTTACGTGGTTCGGAGATGAAGACTCCTACTCCATGACAGTCTGTGAGGTGGATGATCCCTCGATCCTTCGGTAGATCACTCCCCGGATACCCACCGGCTAGCTCGTGTAGCTCGTTGTGGGTGGAGAAACCTCACCACAACCTTGAACACACTATCTGAGCACAAGACTACTAATGAGCTCTAACCAAGCTCATTTCGTCAGAGGTTTCCAGCCAAACCCAAGTCTCTTTAAATAGAACTCAAGGTAAGAAAACACCCTACCAGTTGACTGTAACGCCCCAGAATTTTCCCATATAAAATGTTATGAAATATCATGAAATTCATGAAATATTATTATGGATATTAGGAAATATTATGAATTCATGAATATGAAATATTATGAAATTCATGAAATATTATTAATATTATGAAATATTATGAATTCATGAAATATTATTAATATTATGAAATTTCATGATGGGCTTGGCTTAATGGGCTTTGATATGGATTAGTGCAAATTGTGATAAAAAGAAGAGGTAGAAAGGAGGAAGCAAGGATTGAACCTTGAACCTCCTAGTTGCACTAACCATGTCATAACCAATGAACCAAGCAATGTTTCTTGTAGAGAGAATAAGAAACATTCTTGTTAAATCGAGGGAAGCGAAGAGACATGTCTTTTCATGATAAGAGTATAAATAAGAAGAGGGAAAAGAAGTTACACTTCTTCTTCTTCTTCCCCACTTCAATTTTCGAAAAGTTAGAGTCTCCTTCTCCCTTTTCATTTTCGAAAAATACAACCCTAGGGTTCTAACCCTAGGGAATTGGAAGGAAGAAGACCCTTTAAGGTTCTTGCCCTCTACTAGGGCCAAGATTGCTAGAGAAGGCTAACAAGGGAAACACTCATCTTCTTCTTCTTCAAGGGTACCCTAAGGAGTAGAGAAGGAGAAATTCAAGCGAAAGGATGTAAGTATCCCCTCGCCTGCAGTGTAATCGTTATTGTATGATTTCATTGCTCTTATTGGTTTCGAAATTGGGATGTTTTTCACCCTTGTAAGTTTCGGCCACCCCCTTAGGGGAAGGCCTTGGTTCTTTCCTTGATACATGAGAAGACCTTGAGACTTAGGGTATATATGTATGTGGATTTTCTTCATGATGTTATGAACAAAAAACTAGGGTTTTCACCCTTTGAAGGTTTCGGCCAAGGTAAGGGATTTAGGGGTTTAAGAGTTGAATTTCTCTAGGATGTACTTTATGATTAGTGTAATATATGATGGTGTAGACAATGTGTTTGTATAAATGTTTGGCTACAAAAATCCATCTTTTTCCCTACCCTACAAGTTTCGGCCAACCCTAGAGGGATTAGGGTTTAGGGTTGCTTTGGGTTACTTCTTGTTACATGTGTAGACCCCTTGGAACTTAGGGTATAGGTGTATGTTGTATCCTTCAAAATGTGGTGAACAAAACCTAGGGTTTTGTTCTTGTATGGGTTTCGGCCCAAAGCATGGAAGTAGGGTTAAGGAGGGTTGAATTATCCTAGAATATATTCATGCTTAGTGTATGGTATGATATTGTATACTAGGTGTTTGTATAATTGTCTGTGTGAATGATCAATGCAAAAGCCCTAATTTTTCCCTACTCTTGATGTTTCGGCCAACCCACTAGGACTAGGGTTTGTGAAGGTCAAACTACCCTATGAGATATGTTTATGTTTGGGGATGATTATATGTATATGCATGTGGTGTTAAATGGAAGGGTTGATTTGAAACCTTAATTGTTAGCATGCTACCACTTCCTATGATATGTTTATGCATGAGGTGTTTAAATGAGATGTCTGATTGAAATCTTAATTGTTAGCATGCTACCACTTCCTATGATATGAGTATGATCTATGTGACCGAATCTTATCAGATCTAAAGTATGTTAAGTGGTTGAATTATGATGTATGTATGAGCATGTCTTATAGCCCATGGGGCACCCTTATGAGATTGCATGTGATATGTATGATGAAATGCTTGAAAGGATACTCCATTAAGTATGGGATTCAGAACACCCTTATGTTGTGAGGTGTGTCCCAATGGGATCGGAAACACCCTGAAAAAGTGGGTGTCCCTTGAGCAGTGAAAATTGGAGTACATCCTTAGCATATATATGTAAAGACATGATAAGTATTTTACTTTGTAAGTTGTGTACCCGACTCGTAAGAGGGGTCGTTAAATCAAATCCGGGGTGCATGTTAACTTAAGGTCATGGCTCTGGTAGGACGTAAGAGGTCCTGCTCTAATGGGATTGGTGGCTCGCTACCCCAACTCATTAGGGAACGCGCATCATGTGGTACACAACTGGGCCCTATATGACATGGATGTATTTTTAAGTAATACCATTATGAAATTGTTTTGAAAACATTCTTTGAAAACATTTATTACATGTGAAGGGTATGCTTAAGATACTTTATGCTGCATGCTTAGAAACTTTGATGTTTAGTATGCTATGATGAACTCATGTTTATGATTTCTTATGTGTACATGTTGTATGCTTCCATATGGATTTTGCGAGTAGGACAGGATCCTTACTATGCTTTTATGCTTACTAGTTATGTCTTGTCTTATGCTGCAGATAAAGGTAAGGAACACATGAACTAAAGGAAGAGGCAGGAAGGCTGAGGATGTGTGGGGTGGTGGCTCGGGAAAGAATGATTCTATATCTACTTTATCATGTTTATGTTTATGTTTCCTTGACTATAAGTGTTAGTGATTAGGATTGATATGGCATGATAGTGTTTATCCTTGGATGTCTCTTATACTTGATTATGTTATGAGTTGAATTTACTAGTGAAGTTATCATGTTATGGAATAACTTTGATAGTTTTAAACAAGCATGTTCAGTCCTTAGTCCCTGCATTGATTGTATGAATTTTATGCTAGAAGAAAAAAAAATATTACTATATGAATGAATGTACGTAACCCCGCCCCGAGAGTAGATATAAGGGCGGGCGTTACAGGTTGCTATCAGAGCATATTTCCCCTCCACCACACACACATCAAGCTTCATCCTGCCGCTTCCAAGTAAGAGATCCTAACCTCGCTTTATTTTATTGCATGTACAGTAATGACATATATAGAGATGATTTATGCTTGCATAACAAGAAAAAGTAGCATAAATTCTTATGTAGTCATTTATCACTTGTATGATAGATATGGCTAGAGGACGTAACAATCAGGGTAACGAGACAGCACCCCCACCTAATATGATGCAAGTAATCACGGACCTGCAGCGTCAGGTCACTGAACAACAACAGATAATAAACACTCTGATGACCCAGCAGGGGAACACTGCAACCCCGCAGGGAAGTCAGAATGCGATACCTACTGAGCCTCCAACTGCACAGGCACCCCTGGACACTCCGGTCCGAGGAGTCCGACAGGAGGCTTATCTGATTCAGTGGCAGAGACTTAAGCCGGAAAAGTTCTCGGGCACCTGCGAGCCCTGGGACGCCCAGGCCTGGCTCAAGACAGTTGAGAGCACAGTGAAATTATTAGACTGGCCCGAGCACGAGAAAATTAAATGTGTCTCATTCTGCCTCACTGGCGACGCCAGGATATGGTGGGAACGTGTAAAAGCTAGAAGGTCAGTGGACCTGGGGGATCTAGCTCATATGGTAGAGCACTGCCCTCGGGTGAGGTGATGCCCTCTACCCAAATGCTGCGTGCCGCATCAATCAGAATCACAGATAGGGAACTCTACTGCGACCTGATAGTGCTCGATATGCCAGATTATGATGTGATATTGGGCATGGATTTCTTAAACAAATACGGCGCCTCTATTGAGTGTCGTAAACGAAAGGTTATCTTCCGACCGGAGGCAGGAATTCTATTTGAATTTAATGGAGAGCCGAAGAAGAGGACAAGAAAATTCTTGTCGGCTCTAAAAGCAAGGAAGATGTTAGAAAAGGGATGCTCTGGATTTCTAGATCATGTGATTGATACCAGTCCTACAGAGGGCCCGAAGCTAGAAGACGTCAAAATAGTATGCAATTACCCAGAGGTATTTCCCGATGACTTACCAGGGTTAGCACCTGAAAGAGATATAGAATTTGCAATTGAGTTGGTTCCTGGTACTAACCCCATTTCTAAGGCACCGTACCGTATAGTGCCGACAGAATTAAAGGAATTACAGGGACAGTTACAGGAGTTACTTGACAAGGGACTCATCCGCCCTAGTCATTCTCCCTGGGGAGCTCCCGTACTATTCGTGAAAAAGAAGGATGGGTCGATGCGAATGTGTATCGACTATCGGGCGCTGAACAATGTGACTATCAAGAACAGGTACCCTCTACCCAGGATAGATGACCAGTTCGATCAACTGAAGGGAGCCACAGTTTTCTCTAAGATTGACCTGAGATCTGGTTATCACCAAGTCAGGGTGAAAAATGAGGATATACCGAAGACGGCTTTCCTAACCAGATACGGACATTATGAGTTCGTAGTGATGCCATTTGGAGTTACCAATGCGCCAGCTATGTTTATGGACTTAATGAATCGGGTATTCTCGGCATTCTTCGACAGATTTGTGATCGTCTTTATCGACGATATACTTATATATTCGAGAACTCCCGAAGAACATGCTGAGCACCTGAGTATAGTACTACAGATTCTTCAGAAGGAACAACTGTATGCTAAATTTTCCAAATGCGAGTTCTGGCTTGATCAAGTATCATTCTTGGGACATGTTATCTCCAAGGAAGGAGTAATGGTGGACCCGACTAAAATCGCAGCTGTAAGTAACTGGACTAGACCCAAGAATGCCAGTGAAATCAGAAGTTTCCTCGGGCTAGCAGGTTATTACAGAAAATTCGTAGAGAACTTCTCTCGGATTGCAGCCCCTATGACAGCTCTTACTAAGAAAGACAAGAAATATGTATGGACCGAGGAATGTGAGAAGAGCTTTACTGAACTAAAAAGGAGGCTGACTAGCGCTCCAATATTGACTCTTCCAGAGAGCAATATGGGTTTCGATATGTACAGCGATGCATCCAAACTGGGACTCGGAGCTGTGCTTATGCAGAATGGGAAGGTGATTGCCTATGCCTCTAGGCAACTGAAGGAACATGAAAGAAACTACCCTACCCATGACTTAGAGCTAGCAGCAGTAGTCTTTGCACTGAGAATATGGAGGCACTACCTATATGGAACTCAGTGTAAAGTTTATACAGATCACTAGAGTCTGCGGTATTTCTTCACCCAGAAGGATCTGAATATGAGACAGCGCAGATGGCTTGAATTGGTCAAGGATTATGATTGTGAGATCCTGTACCATCCGGGAAAAGCCAACAAGGTAGCCGATGCTCTCAGTAGAAAATCATGTGCTGCTTTGATGTATGTATCAGCTTTGTCACAACCCTTAGGGGAAGAAATTATGAATTTCGGAATTGAAATGATATCAGGACAGTTATCCACCCTGATGATTTCGCCAACATTATTCGACAATATTCTGGAAAAGCAGAATCATGATCCGAGTCTTCAGAGAATCAAGCAAGAGATTCTCGAAGGCAAGGACGATGGATTTCGGATTTCAGACAGCGGAGTCCTATATCTGCGGGATCAATTATGTGTTCCCGACGACTCCGACTTGCGGACAAGAATCCTGGAAGAAGCTCACGGAACACCTTATGCAATGCATCCTGGGTCTACCAAGATGTATCAAGATCTGAAGAGCAAGTTTTGGTGGTCCGGTATGAAGCGGGATGTAGCTCACTATGTTAGTATGTGTTTGACCTGCTAGAGGGTCAAAGCAGAACACCAGAGGCCTGGAGGAGTTTTGCAACCCCTGTCTATTCCCGAGTGGAAATGGGAAGACATCTCCATGGATTTCATCTCTGGGTTGCCGCGAACGACGAATGGATATGATGGTATATGGGTTATTGTGGACAGGCTAACCAAGTCTGCCCATTTTCTGGCCATCAGGATGACTTACTCGGTAGAGCAGTTGGCTCAACTGTACGTCAAGGAAATTATCCGACTGCACGGGGTTCCCAAGACCATTATCTCTGATAGGGATGGTCGATTCACTTCAGATTTTTGGGGACACGTACAGAAGACTCTCGGTATGAAACTGAAATTCAGTACTGCCTTTCACCCCCAGACTGACGGGCAGACTGAAAGAGTAAACCAGATATTAGAGGATATGTTACGAGCTTGTGCCTTGGACTTCAAGGGAAGCTGGTGTCGATACCTGAGCCTGGCAGAGTTTGCTTATAACAACAGTTATCAGGCTACTATCGGGATGGCACCGTACGAAGCACTGTACGGAAGAAAATGCAGATCTCCTATATGTTGGCTTGAGAGTGGTGAAAAGAAGGAGATAGGACTCCAGACTGATATTATAGATGAAACCACTCAGGCTATAAAGAATATTCGCCAGAGAATAGAGACTGCTCAGAGTCGGCAGAAAAGCTACACTGATAAGCGACGCAGACCGCTAGAGTTTGAGGTTAGGGATTCAGTATTCCTGAAAGTGGCCCCTATGAAAGGGGTGATGAGATTCGGAAAGAAAGGGAAGCTGAGTCCGAGATATGTGGGACCGTATCAAATTCTGAGACGGGTAGGCAAAGTGGCCTACGAACTGGAGTTACCGCCAGAAATGTCGGCTATCCACAATGTCTTCCATGTATCAATGCTCAGGAAATGTACCTCTGATGTGAATCAGATGATAGAGCCCCAACTAGTACAAGATCAAGGGAGCTTAAGTTCCGAACGCCGGCCTATTCGGATCTTAGATCAGGAAGTCAAAAAGCTAAGGAACAAGGAAGTACCCTTAGTAAAGGTTCTGTGGAGGAATGAACAATTCGAAGAAGCCATATGGGAACGAGAGGAGGCAATATGATTAAAGTATCCGGAATTATTTTAAAGTTTGGGACGAACTTTTTATAAGGTATGGAGGATTGTAACGCCCCAGAATTTTCCCATATAAAATGTTATGAAATATCATGAAATTCATGAAATATTATTATGGATATTAGGAAATATTATGAATTCATGAATATGAAATATTATGAAATTTATGAAATATTATTTGCACTCACCATGTCATAACCAATGAACCAAGCAATGTTTCTTGTAGAGAGAATAAGAAACATTCTTGTTAAATCGAGGGAAGCGAAGAGACATGTCTTTTCATGATAAGAGTATAAATAAGAAGAGGGAAAAGAAGTTACACTTCTTCTTCTTCCCCACTTCAATTTTCGAAAAGTTAGAGTCTCCTTCTCCCTTTTCATTTTCGAAAAACACAACCCTAGGGTTCTAACCCTAGGGAATTGGAAGGAAGAAGACCCTTTAAGGTTCTTGCCCTCTACTAGGGCCAAGATTGCTAGAGAAGGCTAACAAGGGAAACACTCATCTTCTTCTTCTTCAAGGGTACCCTAAGGAGTAGAGAAGGAGAAATTCAAGCGAAAGGATGTAAGTATCCCCTCGCCTGCAGTGTAATCGTTATTGTATGATTTCCTTGCTCTTATTGGTTTCGAAAATGGGATGTTTTTCACCCTTGTAAGTTTCGGCCACCCCCTTAGGGGAAGGCCTGGTTCTTTCCTTGATACATGAGAAGACCTTGAGACTTAGGGTATATATGTATGTGGATTTTCTTCATGATGTTATGAACAAAAAACTAGGGTTTTCACCCTTTGAAGGTTTCGGCCAAGGTAAGGGATTTAGGGGTTTAAGAGTTGAATTTCTCTAGGATGTACTTTATGATTAGTGTAATATATGATGGTGTAGACAATGTGTTTGTATAAATGTTTGGCTACAAAAATCCAACTTTTTCCCTACCCTATAAGTTTCGGCCAACCCTAGAGGGATTAGGGTTTAGGGTTGCTTTGGGTTACTTCTTGTTACATGTGTAGACCCCTTGGAACTTAGGGTATAGGTGTATGTTGTATCCTTCAAAATGTGGTGAACAAAACCTAGGGTTTTGTTCTTATATGGGTTTCGGCCCAAAGCATGTAAGTAGGGTTAAGGAGGGTTGAATTATCCTAGAATATATTCATGCTTAGTGTATGGTATGATATTGTATACAAGGTGTTTGTATAATTGTCTGTGTGAATGATCAATGCAAAAGCCCTAATTTTTCCCTACTCTTGATGTTTCGGCCAACCCACTAGGACTAGGGTTTGTGAAGGTCAAACTACCCTATGAGATATGTTTATGTTTGGGGATGATTATATGTATATGCATGTGGTGTTAAATGGAAGGGTTGATTTGAAACCTTAATTGTTAGCATGCTACCACTTCCTATGATATGTTTATGCATGAGGTGTTTAAATGAGATGTCTGATTGAAATCTTAATTGTTAGCATGCTACCACTTCCTATGATATGAGTATGATCTATGTGACCGAATCTTATCAGATCTAAAGTATGTTAAGTGGTTGAATTATGATGTATGTATGAGCATGTCTTATAGCCCATGGGGCACCCTTATGAGATTGCATGTGATATGTATGATGAAATGCTTGAAAGGATACTCCATTAAGTATGGGATTCAGAACACCCTTATGTTGTGAGGTGTGTCCCAATGGGATCGGAAACACCCTGAAAAAGTGGGTGTCCCTTGAGCAGTGAAAATTGGAGTACATCCTTAGCATATATATGTAAAGACATGATAAGTATTTTACTTTGTAAGTTGTGTACCCGACTCGTAAGAGGGGTCGTTAAATCAAATCCGGGGTGCATGTTAACTTAAGGTCATGGCTCTGGTAGGACGTAAGAGGTCCTGCTCTAATGGGATTGGTGGCTCGCTACCCCAACTTATTAGGGAACGCGCATCATCTGGTACACAACTGGGCCCTATATGACATGGATGTATTTTTAAGTAATACCATTATGGAATTGTTTTGAAAACATTCTTTGAAAACATTTATTACATGTGAGGGTATGCTTAAGATATTTTATGCTGCATGCTTAGAAACTTTGATGTTTAGTATGCTTTGATGAACTCATGTTTATGATTTCTTATGTGTACATGTTGTATGCTTCCATATGGATTTTGCGAGTAGGACAGGATCCTTACTAAGCTTTTATGCTTACTAGTTATGTGTTGTCTTATGTTGCAGATAAAGGTAAGGAACACATGAACTAAAGGAAGAGGCAGGAAGGCTGAGGATGTGTGGGGTGGTGGCTCGGGAAAGAATGATTCTATATCTACTTTATCATGTTTATGTTTATGTTTCCTTGACTATAAGTGTTAGTGATTAGGATTGATATGGCATGATAGTGTTTATCCTTGGATGTCTCTTATACTTGATTATGTTATGAGTTGAATTTACTAGTGAAGTTATCATGTTATGGAATAACTTTGATAGTTTTAAACAAGCATGTTCAGTCCTTAGTCCCTGCATTGATTGTATGAATTTTATGCTAGAAGAAAAAAAAAATATTACTATATGAATGAATGTACGTAACCCCGCCCCGAGAGTAGATATAAGGGCGGGCGTTACATTGACTGCTCCCAGGGCAGTCGACTGCCCCCACTCAGATTCGACTGTTACAGCTCAACATTCGAATTCTGGCTACTTACCTGTCGACTACTCCTGGGGCAGTCGACTGATCCAGGGTCAGAAACATTCTGTGAGTTTCTGATCTCGCTGGCAGTCGACTATTATATTCCCAGTCGACTGCCCAACTTACAAGAACACTCCTCCTCACTTCAACGACTCTCCTCCACGTGTGTCTTCAGGTACACTCCCTTGGCTTGCCCCTTGAAGTCTTCTTTCACCGGCTATCGTCCCTCGGATGCGTACACAAGCCTTCCCTTGGCTTGCCTCCATGCCACCCTTCACGTGTGCCCTTTGAAGTCCACTTCTCGGCTTGCCCTTGGAGTCCTCCTCCCTCATCTCTTATCCCTTCATGACTCAGCTGGATCACCAGCAGTCTCGACTATTGCCTTTGCGCCCTCTTCATCTTTGGCTCTCGTCCCTCAGATGCACACAAGCCTCTAGATTGTCTCCATGTCATCCTTCACGCATGCCTCGAAGTCCGTGCCCCTCTGCTCATCGTCCCTGCTATATCAAGGTCCCTTGGGTGCACACAAGCCTCCAGCTTGTCTCCATGCCACCCTTCACCGTACTGAAGCCATCCAGCCAAGTCAATATGTGTAACCTGCAAATCCTGCACACTCACATACACATATTAGATCACAAGGGTAAACCTAACTTAAACCCTTTGCCCAAATATCAAAACACTTGGTCACTCCGGACCATAGATTGCCTCAACATTTGGACTTTTGCAAAAAAAAAGTCCCTCTAGTTTAGTTAACCCAAACAAGGCCCCTATGTTTCTAATATTCCATTTAGCCCCCTAAAAAGTCAGTATTTAACAATATATTTGAGAGCCTCCTCTTCGTGGTCAGACTTGATCTCAGCCTTTCTTATTTATTGATTCTTTGATGGTTAATGTAATGTTCACACCATAATAACCATGTGAGTAGGTCATCAATCTCATGATACCTTACGAAGTTGAATTTTGGAGCTCGATATGAACCACCTCCATTTGGTCTGGCATCATATAAGGGAGCTTAAAAATGAGTGGCGCCTATGTGATGGGTTCCTTGATCTTACTCTGTTACCTTCCCTACCACCTTTAGGGAGGTTCACATGGTTTCTACCTCCTTAGTTAGTGTGGAGATCTATCTTTTCTCTTTTAGCACAAACATAGGATTATTTGACATGACTTTTGTCTATATTACTTCTCCCATCTGCTTTGAAAGCTCCAATATCTATTGTTGCAAATGACCGCTTATAGTTGACTTTGATACCAATGTGTTATGTACATTGGTGTAGGACACAATGCATAATAATAAAGTTTTGGCTTTAGTTTGTGAGTGATGTGAGGAATATTGTTATCCTTTGTTAGCCACTTTTTTTTCCCTATGGTGATACTCTGATATCTTGAGTGATATCTATTAGTCGATTGGGAGGGGAGGGGGAGGTGTGGTGCCATGAACTAGACTAGTTCGTAAGGCAATTCCTACACGGGTTCTGCCTTGATATGGCTTATGCGTGCTTGCCACAGAAAACAATTTACACGAGTGTATAGGAGGGAAGCACATATTGGTGCAAGATGCATCAGTGATGTCCTCCTCTAAGTGTTTCAATGTTTGACAATATGCTTAAGTCAGTGATACATTGAACAAGGGAAGGGTAATCAAGAAAACTGGACCAAAGTGAACCAAAGTCCTAGTTAACCTAGGCACGAAGACCTGGTGAGTGAAGCTGGCATGAAGACCTGGTGAGTGAAGCTGAGCACGAAGACCTGGTGAGTGAAGTTGGGCACAAAGACCTGGCTGAGGGTTGGGCACCGAAGTCCTGGACCTAGGGTTTGGGCACGAAGTCTTGGTCCAAGGGATTGAGCAACTTAGCTAAGCGATGACTAAGGACGAGAGACGGGTCGAGGGTCGGACGTCTTGAGATCCGAGAGTATCGAAGGCTAAGCAAATGTCCACCCGAATGGACTGGGTGGCAACCGTCTCCTGAGAGGAGTAGGTTGAAGGCGCGTTCCCGGGGGTGGGAACATAGGCGTCAGTTTGACCTA
The DNA here is from genome assembly GCA_024364735.1 of Boesenbergia rotunda. NCBI lineage: Eukaryota > Viridiplantae > Streptophyta > Magnoliopsida > Zingiberales > Zingiberaceae > Boesenbergia > Boesenbergia rotunda. The sequence goes on from JAGFNQ010000623.1 coordinate 28,117, forward strand.
GGGTTTCAAAAATCCGAAGTCAGAATCAAGTCCTTAAGGTTAAGATTAATACTTGTTTGTCTTGGGTTTGTGTATCTTGCAGGTACCTAAAACTGAAGAGAAAGCAGGCAAACAAACACAAAGAGGCTGAAAAAATGACTTCCCGGGGACCCCTATTGATACAGGCGCCCCCATTGATACAGGCACCCCTATTAAGTCAGGTGTCTGAATGAATCAGGCGCCTCCTTCAATACAGCACCCAATAAGGCAGGTTTATCAGCTTTGCAAGTTCAGCGCGAGGATGAGCTTTGACCAAGGTTTGTGAGGCACCCCATAGCATCACAGGCACCCTAGACAAGGCTATAAAAGGGGCTTCGACCCCTCAACTCAGAACAACACTTCTGAAATCATTCTCAGCATTCTGAGCTAAAAAAAGTGCTAGAGACGAAGCCCTGTGACCAAGGAGGCTCCAGGAGGAAGTGTGCGGCACTTCAGAGGTCCAGATTGGCTGGCATTCGACGTTTCTATTTTGGTTTGAATTTACAATTCAGCATTTATTTTTATATATCTTTGTGATTGTAATTTGTGCACTGTAAGACGGGTTTCTCCACCTCTGGAAAGTCCGTAAAGGAGACCATTAGTGGATGGGCGTTCTCGTGCTAGGCCTTGGATGTACTGACCCTAGGGGTTGGGAACCAAGTAAAAAATCTCATGTGCATTGTGTTGTTTGTTCGTTCTTTTTGTTTTCCGCTGTGCTACTAACTCTGTGTCCAAAACGAACCAAAAGTTTACAAAGTTTCTGCAAGTTTTTACTGTCGATATTCACCCCCCCTCTATCGACGGCACCGGTCCCCACAAGTGGTATCAAATCCTGGTCGCTCTTCACCGGATTAACAACCGACGGAGCAAATACGCCAGGAGTTGAGAGGGAGCCCAGGGGTGAATCTGGTACATTTTTTTTAATGTCAATTTTTAAATTCCATATTATATGTTTCAAGTGCAGGGAGAGAGGACACTATAAAAATCAGTGTCCTACTCGTAAGAATCGTTCCTCACCGGAGGCAAAGGAAATACAAGCACCAGAGTCCGGAGGGACAAGAGCCACGTATGGTGCTTCAAATGCGAAAAGTACGAGCACTACAAAAATAAGTGTCCGACAAAGGTACGCAAAATTTATGTTCCTAAAAATTTTCAAATTCCTGCACAATCGCATGAAAAGTTAGATAATTTTTCTAAAAAATTAAATATACTGCATAGTCAAATTAATATTTTGCATGCCCAATTAGAAAAGGTCGATATTGATAAAGTATTAGAAATTAACTATTTAATTCTTAATGTTAATTCAACAATTTCAAAAATTAATTTTGATAAAATTAATTCTAAAATTAATTTCGATAAAATTAATTCTAAAATTAATTCTGATGAAATTAATTCTGAAATTAAATCTGATAATTTTACTGTTAACTCTGAAATTAATTCTATTAATTTTACTGATAACTATGAAATTCTTAAAGATAATCCTGAAATTAACTCTGAAATTATTAAGGATAATTTTGAAATTATTAAGTATAATCCTGAAATAAACTCTGAAATTATTGAGGATAATTTTGAAATTCTTAAGGATAATCCTGAAATCAACTCTGAAATTATTAAGGATAATTCTAAAATTAATTCTAAGGATATTTCTGAGGATAGTGGAGATGAAATCTTCTTAGATAATAATTTAATTAACAAATTTTTAGATAATTATTACAAAACATTAACTAGTGGCCCAAATTACTCCACCTACTATAAGGATATTGAAGGATGTGATTTTAATAATGAGGATGAGGAGGGAATTGAAGTTTCTGAGATCAAGGCTATAGTTAATAAAATTTATAGGAAGACAAACAAATCAAAGTTGCTAGGAAACCTCGAAAAATTAAATAAAGAAGAAATAGTAAAGGAATCAGATATTTTCGAAATAATGAAAATGATGAAATTAAATCCACAACTTTTAACAAACCAGAAATTTTGAAACTTAAATCAAGTTAAATCATTAATTCCTAATTAATTTTAATTAATCCTAATTAATTTAACTTTAATTAATTTCTAATTAATTTAATTTTAATTAATCCATAATTAATTAAACTTTAATTAATTCCTAATTAATTTAACTTTAATTAATTTCTAATTAATCTAACTTTAATTTATCCCTAGTTAATTTAACTTTAATTAATTCCTAATTAATTTAACTTTAATTAGTCCTTAATTAATTTAACTTTAATTAATTTAACTTCAATTAATTCGAATTAATTTAACTTCAATTAAGTGTTTTTAACTCTGACTCGTAAATAACTTAAACTCAAATTAAACAAAATCCTACCCAAACTGCAACAATAAATTTAATAAAATTAAATATGTCAAAGTGGGTTGGCATATTCGCGAGTTCACACGACATGTATCAAATTAGGAATTTGACACTTTTTTAGAAATATAATTAAATACCTTGGCTTGTTTGAATCATGCATCAATGCCATGTGCATGCATATGATAGTTCTTTAAAATTTATGTCCTGTCATTCATATTTAAATTTATGCATGACTTAGAATGGTTATAGAAAAAAGAATAGTTGAAACTTGAACAACCTAGTATTAGGTGGAGGTGAGATGATAGTACGTTAGGGAAGCCCTTCTAATAAGGTCAAGTAAGGTAAGGAGTACCCTACTTGGTCTATTTAGTCTGGTGGAACTAGCTGAAGCTACCGATCCAAAGCCTAAACTAGTTAGACCAAAATTTTTCAAGAAGTAATTTGAAAATGAATTTTCGATAAAAGGCTTTGTCAAGGAAAGGGTTGTTACTCCAATAAGGCTACGACTAAAGAAGGCCTCTGTGCCTCGCCAAGACCTGGAAGCCGATTACCGAAAATCAAATTCACTTTACTATTTAATAAATTTGAATCTAACACAAGTTTCAATTAAATCTTAGATTTAACAATAAATTAAGAAAAATGATTCAAGTATCTCACAATACACCCATAAGGCAACCATGCTTGCTGTATTGAGACATCTAGAATGGGTGAGTTGTTAAGGACTAATATATTGAAAAATAATTTTCAAAAATGTTTTTCAAATTTCTTAGAATATTTTTCTAAAAATGTATTTTCAAAATAGTGCTTTAACATAATGATATTTTTATGAATTTCATGCTTGTTTGAGTGCTTATCTATATTATACATTCTCAAAATTATATCTTTTTGAAAATTGTTTGACCTACACAATTACACACAAGCCTCTTAGGCCAACACTAAAGTCCCTTAAGGCACTTAGATAGAGTCAAACGACGTTGGATACAGGGGGAGTATTTTATTCTTTTTCTATCTTTAAAATGTTTTTCAAAAACTGTGCTTTAAACATCACTATCTTTAAAATATTTTTCAAAAACTGCGCTTTAAACATCACTATCACTTCAAAATGTTTTTCGAAAACTGTGCTTTAATTACTTTCACTTATATTTTCGAAAAGGCTTATGCTTTAAAAATTGTCTCCTTGAGAATTATTACACTCAAAATGTCATTCATTCTTTTGATTTTGATAAACCCTAGAGACACAGAGGAGGTGTACTTTATGATCCACAAGAACTCCTAGGATGTGTCAAATTTAGGGGAAGTCTAAATCAAAAAGAAGTTATTTTAACAAATAGTTTTTTTTAATTATTAGATAGTTCTTATAATTTGAATCAAACCTTAAGACTCAGAGGAAGAGTACTTGTAGTCAACAAGCTTCCTAGGACTGGGTCAAGTTTAGGGGGAGGTCAAATTAAAAGAATAATTTAATAACAAAATAATCTATTTGCATGCACTATATTTTTAAATCCTTTTAAAATCATAATTTTTTTAAATACTACCATTTTAATCATACTTTTATTATACTATCACTTTCAAAAACTGGTTTCTTTTTAATCACCATTGAAAAAAATATTTACTTGGGTTTGGAGAATTTCCAGGACACTTAGGAAAATGTCCTTGTAGTTAACAGGGTTTCCTAGGATTGTGTCAGACTGGAAAATAATCCAAGTCAAGTAAAACATTGTGTTTCCAAAGGTGCAAAATATTTTTGAAGTACATATTTTTCAAAGTACACATTTTTCAAAAAATACTTATATTTTTCAAAAATGCATAATATCTTTCAAAAATACTTATATTTTTAAAAATCTTTCAAAATTACTAATATTTTTCAAAAATTCATAATATCTTTTGAAAGTACTTGCATTTTTCAAAAAGCTCAATATCTTTTGAAAGTACTTGCATTTTTTGAAAAAGCTCAATCTATTTTAAAAGTACTTGCATCTTTCAAAAAGCTCAATTTACTTTTCAAAAGTACTTGCATTTTCAAGCTCAATATCATTCAAAGTACAAGTTTTTGCACAATATTTTTCAAAGTATTCTTTTAAAATGCAAAAACTCTAAGTGGAATATTTTTTGAAAAGTGCATATTTTTCAAAGTATTTTTTAAAATGCAAACATCTCTAAGTGAAATACTTTTGAAGAGTGCATAAGGAAAAATTATTTAGGTATGCAATTCTTTTTAAAAATCTTTCTCAATAGAAAACTTTTTTCCAAGGCAATATTTTTTTTAAAGTACAAATTTTTTTAATGTACAATACTTTTCAAAGTGTAATTTTTTGGTGCAATTGGTCTTATTAACTAGCTCTCTGCTATGATTTCAAAGATTTATACTAAGTACTTTCAAAACAAAATTTTTTATTGTTGGTGCAAGTGTTTTTTGGTTTGTTTTTGTAAGATGTGTATACTGAAAGACATGACTTTTATATATGAACATCTTTATTATGAAAAGAGAATTGCAACTACACTAGGTGTTTGTTTATAATAGTACATACACGAAGTCCAATTGCTTTGCATTGTAGATAACATGGTGTGTGGTGTCGCACGGAAGATCATGTTATCAGTTCCTTGCTTAGCATAAAATAGAGGCTCACAACCAAGATAGAATTGGACAATCCATCGGGATGGTTGTAGTGTAGTTAGGTGTGGTTGGTTTTGACCATAGAATTACACTAGTGTGCTTTGAGTACATTGAGCAGGACCAAAACCCGAGGTTATCTAATTTGTACTGACTTGATAATTGGATAGGACCTCAGTTTATATTATAGAGTATGATCCCTTAATCATGAAATAATAATGGGCATATATTATTAATTATTATTTCTTTAATTTACCAATGGGCGAAATCTATTCTGTTAGATCGATAGGCCCGGTAAGTCGGGAGATAATATTAATAATATGATGTGCTGTTGATTATTGACGAAATTCATATCCTGGTTAGTTTGGATGATGATGCCCCCTTGATGAGCTCAAAAGGTTCATCGTGCTAAACCCTGCAGGTGGATTTGATCCGACGCGATGATAAGGTTGAGTGATACTAATCAAGGATCCAGAAGTTAATTAATTTAAATTATCAGTAATTTAAATAATTAACGAGCATTCGAGATCTTAAACATGGGGGATGGACGACTCGTAATATGTGAAGCCCATATGAAAATATGGGGGTTGGTGAGGAAGTTCAATTAAGATCCTTTAGTGGAATGGATCTTAATTAATGGATCGGGTTTAGATCCATTAGTGGGCCAAGAACCAACTCCTCCTCTTGGTCCCTACCTTAGCCCTATATATACCCTATGGGATCAAGAAACCAAGGCTTAATCAATCCAAGAATTACAACCCAAGGTGTTTTCACTTCTCCTCCTCTCTCTCTCCTAGGTTTTGTTTTGTGGTCGGCGCTAGGAAGAGGGCTCTTATCCTCTTCCTTTCTTCCTCCTCCCACTACCATCTCTCATCCAAGCACTACATAGATAAGGGAGAGACCTTCTCTCCCTTCTGTGGTGAATGACGGCGAGGGAGGACTGGTCGGCGGGCGGTGGAAGGCGGCGCAAGTGGAGGGTGCGGCGGCGCCGCAAGTAGAGAGGAAGGGAGGAGATTAGCCGGATTTGGGTGATCAAGGAAGGAGATTCTTCTCCTTCTTCATCTTCTCTAGTCTCCTCTCGAGGTGAGCTATTGTTCTGGAGGCTGGTAGGCAGCTTCGGCGGTCGGCGGCGCAAAGGGAGAGGAGATGGTGCCGGCGGTGCAAACCCTAGAGGCTTTTGGTCGTCTAGAAGATAGGATTATTTTGGAGCTCTTGGTGATCTCGGATAGCGGTAGATCATCACCCACATGACGTCTGCGAAGGGAGAGACATAAGGTAGAAGACCGCGAGGTGATCAGAAAGGTATATCTTTCCCTATGCTCCTTTGTTTAACCTTATGTCAATTATGTGCCATGATCATATGTCTCGTCATTTTATGTTTGATAATTTATTATTTTGATTTTATATCATGATGAATAAATTGTTAACTAGACCCCGACCATAAACACAAAAGTCGACGATCAACTCGTTGCCTTTTCCACGGTCGAACGGTCGAGCAAATTACAAGGTCGATTTTGGTAATTGACTAAGTTGTAATTTGGATCGTTCGATACTTCATGAGACGGTCAATGGGAGACGGCTCTCCATACGGATTAATTTTAATCCGTAGACATGGAGAGGTTTCTCGGATCGACCAGGTATTCGCTGGGGAAACCCGCCAAGCCATACCCTACAGTTTTGATGTATGACAAAGGGGGAGATTAAGCTTTGAATGAAAATCAAAATGCTTTTTCGAAAAGAGGGAGAGTGAACTTAAGTTAGAAATTTTTCCTGTTTTTCCCCAAAGGATCAAAATGTATTTTAAAAACTTAGATCATTTTTTTTTCATTTGATCCCAAGTATTATACCTTAGCCCTTCTATCCAAACTAACTTAAGATATTATCAAACATCAAAAAGAGGGAGATTGTTAGTGCAAGATGCATCAGTAATGTTCTCCTCTAAGTGTTTCAATGTTTGACAATATGCTTAAGTCAATGATACATTGAACAAGGGAAGGGTAGTCAAGAAAACTGGACCAAAGTGAACCAAAGTCCTAGTTAACCTAGGCACGAAGACTTGGTGAGTGAAGATGGGCACTAAGACCTGGTGAGTGAAGCTGGGCACTAAGACCTGGTGAGTGAAGTTGGGCACAAAGACCTAGTGAGTGAAGCTGGGCATGAAGACCTGGTGAGTGATGTAGCGACCCGCCTTCTTCTACCTTAGACGGATCGTTACTTTTCTCTACTTCTCGACTTTTATATGCATGACTAAAAATGCGGAAATCTTTTTTTTTTTCTTTTAAATTCATCTAACAATGATATTCTAACTTAAGTAGTCATGCACGATACCATATCACACTTTCCTTCTCAAAAGCTCGCAAGATGATACTCATTGAAGCTTGCCTCGCCCAACTCATCTTTCGGGTATCAGTCGAGTGATACTGTATCAGTCGACTGATAGGCCTGAAATCTGAAATTCAGGTTTCGGCACTTGCTTCAAAGGTCCACCAATCATGTATTTTCGAGCCATATAAAACTATGATACCATTTCTATACTCTATGCCAGTTTTCTAAACAATTTAGCCAATCAAACGAATCCATAAACTTAAATTTAGGACTTTTATGGGAGAAAATAAACTAAACAAGTTTATATAAACCTTAACAATAGAGTTTGTACCAATCTTGGCTTCTATGAATTTATAATACCAAATGCATGTTCTACAACCTTGCTAAAGCATTATGAAATGTGATTGCAACTTTTCTAAACATTTTTAAGCAATAAAACTGATTCAAAGGAAAATTGATACTATCTTGGCACAAACACCTTTTTCTCTAACAAAGTATCAATATTTCTAACTACTCACACTTTTACTCATCCAATGCAATCATAAGGATATATATGCTAAATGAAATGACATGGAATCTTTACTCTAAGAAATTTAGCATATAAAACTATCCAAAACTCAAATACTCAATAATCTCCATAAAGCAAGAACTTGAAATTTGAATAACTTAAACATTGCAATTCAAATAACTAAAATGTCTCGTCTCAAGGATCTCTCCATAATCAGCCACCACACACACTCTACTCAGCACCGCCTCGTCGTCTTCCTTCAGAATTGCTTGCCTTTACCTTTATCTGCAATAAGAGGAAATGCATCTATAAGCAAAAAGCTTAGTAAGTACTATCTAGCTCACAAAAACTCGAAATATGCAAACATGCTTCTAGATCAAACTGAACATCATATGAGATACTAATATGCTTGAAAGAAAACTAAGAACATGTATAACTCAAAACATGCATACTCAAGCAATAATAAATCTCAATTTACTTTTCTTGGCTCAACTTGAAACTTTAGCTATTCTTTAACTTTTGAAAACTTTCTTAAACTTTCGAAACTTTGCTAAAGCATATACTTGAAAATAATAATCACTTGGATCCACTGAAGACGTAAGTACCATCTGATATGCGCGTTCCCTAAAAGGTTGGGGTAGCGAGCCACCAATCCTAATAGAGCAGACCTTGGTCTACCAGGGCCAAGACCTTGGAATTGGACACCTGGATTTCTTTAACGACGCCCTTGGACGCCGGGTACTGGCCTTATAAAATAAAATAGCTTTTCTTTCTTTTCTTTCTTATCTGTAAATGCCTTGGCATTTTCTGGAGCACCTTGCGTGCTAAAAATCCCTAAGTCTTGACTTTTGGGGATTTCTTAAGGCCTTGGCCTTTTCTTTTCTTATCTTTATCTTTTCTTTTCTTTTCTCATAGCTTTTCTTGGACCCTAAACTCACATAGGGTATTAATCAACATATATAAGCATATAATGAACTAAGATCACATGCAAAAACTCAAACAAAAAGGAAATATCTCTTCTAAAAACTTTTAAAGGAAATTCTCGCGGAAAAACCGCCTCTTACTGCAGGTGAGCAGTACTTACATTGATATCTTGGACTTACAACCAAGATTAACGTCTAGGACTCGAGAGAAACTTGAGATCTCGGAGAATTCTTCACGTCTACGCGTTCCTCTCGCCGCGGGGATCCCGAATATAGAATTATCTCTTGGAGAAGAGCCTTAACCGGCCCCCTAGAGCTTGGTGTAGTTTCGCCCAGAAGAGGAGGGGTCGGCGTGAGGGTTTGGAGAGGAGAGAAAATAAAACTTCTCTCTTTAATTACCTATTTATACTTATGGGGCGGATTAACCTAACTACACCTTAAATATAGGTCTCTCCATCCTTTTCTGTGCTTGATACCCTAGCCCAGCTGGTCGCGCGCGTTTCTGGTTTCGTGCTGGTCGCGGGTTCGATCCACCAGCTGCACTTAATTGGTTTTTCCATTTATACTTATGGGGGCAAATCGACCTAACTACTCCTTAAATATAGGTCTCTCCTTCCTTTTCTGTGCTTGATACCCTAGCCCGGCTGGTTGCGCGCGCGGGCTGTTTCGTGGTGGTCGCGGGTTCAATCCACCGGCTGCCCTTAAACGTTTTTATTATTTTTCTTTTTTTTTTCTTTTTCTTTTTCCAAAAACACCAAACGGACTCGGAAAATTCCATAAAAATACTCTAAAAATTCCTAAAAATATCTAGAATATTTCTAAACCATTTCTAAATAATTCTAAGGACTTTAAGTACTAAAAATGGAAATTTTAGGGTGTTACAATCCCCCATACCTTATAAAAAGTTCGTCCTCGAACTTAGAATAATTCTGGATATCTCTCTCTCATGCTGTCCTCACGTTGCCAAGTAGCCTCTTCATGCTTTTGATCCTGCCAGATGACCTTCACTAGTGGCACTTTTTTGTTTCTTAATCTTTTAACTGCTTTGTCCACTATCTGTGTCGGTCTGCTCTCATAGCTAAGATCTTCTTGAATCTGTACTGACTAAGGCTGAATCACTTGGCTAGGGTCGTGAACACACTTCTTTAGCATAGAGACATGAAATGTACTGTGGATAGCTGACATATCCTCTGGTAAGTCCAGCTCATAGGCTACCTTCCCAACTCTCTTTATAATCTCATAGGGTCCTATGTAGCGAGGACTTAGCTTGCCCTTCTTGCCAAATCTCACCACTCCCTTCATGGGAGCGACCTTGAGAAATACTGAATCTCCAACTTGGAATTCAAGTGGCCTACGGCGTGTGTCAGCATAACTTTTCTGTCTACTCTGAGCAGTCTCAATCCTCTGGCGGATCGTCTGGATAGCCTGAGTGGTCTCATCTATAAGCTCAGTCTGGCTGCCTAGTTCTGACTCCATCTCTTTCTTCTCACCAGCTTCTTGCCAACATATGGGTGATCTACATTTCCTGCCATATAATGCCTCATAAGGTGCCATCCTGATGGTGGCCTGATAGCTATTGTTGTAGGCAAACTCAGCTAAGCACAGAAATTTGCACCAACTACCCTTAAAGTCCAACGCACAAGCCCTGAGCATGTCTTCTAAAATCTGATTTACTCTCTCTGTTTGTCCATCTGTCTGGGGATGGAAGGCTGTGCTGAACTGAAGTTTGGTGCCTAGGGCGTCCTGAACACACCTCCAAAAATGGGAGATGAATCGCCCATCTCTGTCAGAAACGATCGACTTCGGGACTCCGTGAAGCCTGATTACTTCTTTCACGTACAGCTGTGCTAATTGCTCTACCGAATGCGATAACTTGATGGCTAGGAAGTGGGCAGACTTGGTCAATCTGTCCACTATCACCCAAATTGCATCGTGTCCATGGGTGGTTCTTGGAAGACCTGTGATAAAGTCCATGGATATTTCTTCCCACTTCCACTCTGGAATGGGAAGAGGCTGCAGAACTCCTCCTGGTCTCTGGTGCTCGGCTTTGACCCTCTGGCAGGTCAAGCAGGTACTGATATATCTGGCCACGTCTCGCTTGAGTCCAGACCACCAGAACCTCTTCTTTAAATCTTGGTACATCTTGGTAGAACCAGGATGCATAGAGTACGGGGTACTGTGGGCTTCTTCTAAAATATTCTTTCTTAGTTCCTCATCATTGGGGACGCAAAGGCGGTCTCCAAGATAGAGGATGCCACTATCTGATACTCGAAACTCTGAATTTTCTGCCTCTTGGATCCCCTGCTTGATCTTCTGGATCTCTGGGTCTTGATCTTGCTTTCTTTGTATATCCATAAGCAGGGTTGACTCTAGAGTCAATGCAGAAAGTTGCCCAATTATTACCTCGACTCCAAAATTCTTTATTTCTCTCTGAAGTGGTAGAGACAGTGATGATAAGGACATCAGTGCCGCACAGGATTTTCTGCTCAGTGCATCTGCCACTTTATTAGCTTTACCTGGGTGGTAGAGGATTTCACAGTCATAATCTTTGACCAACTCTAGCCACCTGCGCTGCCTCATATTCAGATCTTTCTGAGTGAAGAAGTACTTCAAACTCTGATGGTCTGTGAAGATTCTGCACTGCACTCCATACAGGTAGTGTCTCCAGAGCTTCAGTGCAAAAACCACAGCTGCTAGCTCAAGGTCGTGGGTAGGGTAATTCTTCTCGTAGTCCTTGAGCTGTCTGGAGGCATATGCTATTACTTTACCGTCTTGCATGAGGACAGCTCCAAGGCCCATCTTGGATGCATCACTGTAGATGTCAAAGGCCTTGTCACTCTCTGGAACAGTCAGGATGGGAGCACTAGTCAATCTCTTCTTCAGCTCTAGAAAACTGTGCTCGCATTTATCTGACCATTCAAACTTCTTGTTCTTTCTGGTCAAGGCTGTGAGTGGAGAGGCTATCCTGGAAAAGTCCTCCACAAATTTTCTGTAATATCCTGCCAGGCCTAAGAAGCTTCTGATCTCACTGGCATTCTTGGGTCTACACCAGTTGCTGACTGCTTCTATCTTGGCTGGATCAACTTGAATGCCTTCTTTGGATACAATGTGACCTAGGAAGGTCACCTGATCTAGCCAAAACTCACACTTTGAGAATTTTGCATAGAGCTTCTCCTGCTGAAGGATCTGCAGCACTATCCTCAAGTGTGTAGCATGGTCCTCTGGAGTCTGTGAGTATATGAGAATATCATCAATAAATACAATGACGAATTTATCGAGATACTCCCTGAAGATGTGGTTCATCAGCTCCATGAAGACTGCTGGAGCATTGGTTACTCCAAAAGGCATTACTACAAATTCGTAGTGGCCGTATCTTGTCCTGAAGGCCGTCCTGGGGATGTCACTTTCTTTAACCTTTAGCTGATGATACCCAGAACGCAGGTCTATCTTCGAGAACACTGTAGCCCCTTTGAGTTGATCAAATAAATCATCTATTCTAGGAAGGGGGTACTTGTTCTTGATGGTTACCTTGTTCAGAGCTCTGTAGTCTATGCACAGACGCATAGACCCATCCTTCTTCTTGACGAAAAGTACAGGAGCTCCCCAAGGTGAATGACTAGGGCGGATGAAACCCTTGTCAAGCAGTTCTTGCAATTGTTCTTGTAATTCTTTCAGTTCTGCTGGTGCCATGCGATAAGGTGCCTTCGAAATTGGGTTGGTTCCTGGGGCCAACTCAATTTCAAACTCAATTTCCTGATTGGGAGGGAGTCCTGGTAACTCTTCAGGAAACACCTCAGGATAGTCACAGACTACCCTCACTTCTTCTCTCTTCAATCCTTCTCCTTGACTCACATCCACTATATGAGCTAGAAAACCAGAGCACCCCTTCTCTAACATTCTCTGAGCTTGTAAGGTAGGTAGGAACCTATTTATCTTTCTCCTTGGGTCTCCAATAAACTCAAATGAAGGTTCTGCTTCTGGTGTGAACTTGACTTTTTCCTTGCGGCAGTGTATAGAAGCATTATACTTGCTCAAGAAGTCCATTCCTAAAATGACATCGTAATCCTTCATCTCAGGGACTAACAAGTCACTGTAGAGCTCTCGGTTGGAAATCTAGATTGATACTGCCCTTAGCCTCTCAGTAGGGGCCATTACTTCCCCTGACGGTAAGGTTGTTAAGAACTTCATCGTTCAACCTTTCTGGTGGCCTTTATACTGTTCAAGTAGTGCTCAGTGATCAAAGCACTACTTATTAGTTCCTCGGAGGTTTGCAGCCTCTCTACACCGCTAGCCCCCCTTCAACGCTATCTCAGGCTTTAACATCTTGAGCATTAGCCTAACTATCTCTTTTTCTGTGCTAACTAGCTCTGGGCACAGATGAGCTAACCGCTTAAACATCTTCACTGCTTCATCCACGGATAGTTCTCCTTGTCTGAACTCCGTGAATTCATCATAATGCTTGTTGGTTACTTGCATGTGAGAGTATTCTTCGAAGAACTCAGTCTCGAAGTCGGCCCATGTCATCTGGCTGACATTTCTCTTGGCCTTGACTCTCTTCCACTATATTCTAGCATCTCCCGTAAGGCAGAAAGATGCCCACTTTATCTTCTCTACCTCATGCCAGTCCAGTAGCCCTACTATTCTTTCCAACGTTTTGAAACATGCTTAAGCATCCCATGGTTTGCTTGTGCCTGGGAAGTTCCCTGGCTTCAGTTTCTCCTACTGAATGAGGTACGCTTCTTGCCTTCTAGGGGCTTGCTCCTCGTTTTGGGCCTTTCTAGGGCGTCCTCAAATGTATAACTTAACACTTAACGGTAATGTTCTCAAACTTGCTTTAGGATATAACAAGACCTTGGTCTTGATTCTTATCTCATTTCTTAGTCCTAGAACTCGTTCTAGGGCTTAGTAAGACCTTGGTCTTACTCAAAACTTTTATCAAGCACCTTGCGTGCCATAATCCCAAAACTTACTTTTTGGGCAATCAAGTAAGTACTTAAGCATTTCTCTAATATCCATTCTAGGGATTAAACATGATTCCGTGATACTAAGGGATTAAACATGCTTCCTTGTTCTATGCACATGTGAGTAGTACTTAAGCATTTCTCTATACTGCAATTAAATAAAGGAGCAATGAAAAAACTGAAACTTAAAGCTTTCTTACTTGAAGACGGCAAGGTTGATGCTGATGTGTGTGTGATGCTGGAGAATGGGAACTGCTCTGATACCAACTGTAGCGACCCGCCTTCTTCTACCTTAGACGGATCGTTACTTTTCTCTACTTCTCGACTTTTATATGCATGACTAAAAATGCGGAAATCTTTTTTTTTTCTTTTAAATTCATCTAACAATGATATTCTAACTTAAGTAGTCATGCACGATACCATATCACACTTTCCTTCTCAAAAGCTCGCAAGATGATACTCATTGAAGCTTGCCTCGCCCAACTCATCTTTCGGGTATCAGTCGAGTGATACTGTATCAGTCGACTGATAGGCCTGAAATCTGAAATTCAGGTTTCGGCACTTGCTTCAAAGGTCCACCAATCATGTATTTTCGAGCCATATAAAACTATGATACCATTTCTATACTCTATGCCAGTTTTCTAAACAATTTAGCCAATCAAACGAATCCATAAACTTAAATTTAGGACTTTATGGGAGAAAATAAACTAACAAGTTTATATAAACTTAACAATAGAGTTTGTACCAATCTTGGCTTCTATGAATTATAATACCAAATGCATGTTCTACAACCTTGCTAAAGCATTATGAAATGTGATTGCAACTTTTCTAGACATTTTTACGCAATAAAACTCGATTCAAAGGAAATTGATACTATCTTGGCACAAACACCTTTTTCTCTAACAAAGTATCAATATTTCTAACTACTCACACTTTACTCATCCAATGCAATCATAAGGATATATATGCTAAATGAAATGACATGGAATCTTTACTCTAAGAAATTTAGCATATAAAACTATCCAAAACTCAAATACTCAATAATCTCCATAAAGCAAGACTTGAAATTTGAATAACTTAAACATTGCAATTCAATTAACTAAAATGTCTCGTCTCAAGGATCTCTCCATAATCAGCCACCACACACACTCTACTCAGCACCGCCTTGTCGTCTCCCTTCAGAATTGCTTGCCTTTACCTTTATCTGCAATAAGAGGAAATGCATCTATAAGCAAAAAGCTTAGTAAGTACTATCTAGCTCACAAAATCTCGAAATATGCAAAACATGCTTCTAGATCAAACTGAACATCATATGAGATACTAATATGCTTGAAAGAAAACTAAGAACATGTATAACTCAAAACATGCATACTCAAGCAATAATAAATCTCAATTTTCTTTTCTTGGCTCAACTTGAAACTTTAGCTATTCTTTAACTTTTGAAAACTTTCTTAAACTTTCGAAACTTTGCTAAAGCATATACTTGAAAATAATAATCACTTGGATCCACTGAAGACGTAAGTACCATCTGATATGCGCGTTCCCTAAAAGGTTGGGGTAGCGAGCCACCAATCCTAATAGAGCAGACCTTGGTCTACCAGGGCCAAGACCTTGGAATTTGACACCTGGATTTCTTTAACGATGCCCTTGGACGCCGGGTACTGGCCTTATAAAATAAAATAGCTTTTCTTTCTTTTCTTTCTTATCTGTAAATGCCTTGGCATTTTCTGGAGCACCTTGCGTGCTAAAAATCCCTAAGTCTTGACTTTTGGGGATTTCTTAAGGCCTTGGCCTTTTCTTTTCTTATCTTTATCTTTTCTTTTCTTTTCTCATAGCTTTTCTTAGACCCTAAACTCACATAGGGTATTAATCAACATATATAAGCATATAATGAACTAAGATCACAAGCAAAAACTCAAACAAAAAAGAAATATCTCTTCTAAAAACTTTTAAAGGAAATTCTCGCGGAAAAACCGCCTCTTACTGCAGGTGAGCAGTACTTACATTGATATCTTGGACTTACAACCAAGATTAACGTCTAGGACTCGAGAGAAACTTGAGATCTCGGAGAATTCTTCACGTCTACGCGTTCCTCTCGCCGCGGGGATCCCGAATATAGAATTATCTCTTGGAGAAGAGCCTTAACCGGCCCCCTAGAGCTTGGTGTAGTTTCGCCCAGAAGAGGAGGGGTCGGCGTGAGGGTTTGGAGAGGAGAGAAAATAAAACTTCTCTCTTTAATTACCTATTTATACTTATGGGGCGGATTAACCTAACTACACCTTAAATATAGGTCTCTCCATCTTTTCTGTGCTTGATACCCTAGCCCAGCTGGTCGCGCGCGTTTCTGGTTTCGTGCTGGTCGCGGGTTCGATCCACCAGCTGCACTTAATTGGTTTTTCCATTTATACTTATGGGGGCAAATCGACCTAACTACTCCTTAAATATATGTCTCTCCTTTTTTTTCTGTGCTTGATACCCTTGCCCGGCTGGTTGCGCGCGCGGGCTGTTTCGTGGTGGTCGCGGGTTCAATCCACCGGACGTTTTTATTATTTTTCTTTTTCTTTTTCTTTTTCTTTTTCCAAAAACACCAAACGGACTCGGAAAATTCCATAAAAATACTCTAAAAATTCCTAAAAATATCTAGAATATTTCTAAACCATTTCTAAATAATTCTAAGGACTTTAAGTACTAAAAATGGAAATTTTGGGGCGTTACAAGTGAAGCTGGGCATGATGACCTGGAGAGTGAAGCTAGGCACGAAGACCTGGCCGAGGGTTGGGCACCGAAGTCCTGGACCTAGGGTTTGGGCACGAAGTATTGGTCCGAGGGATTGAGCAACTTAGCTGACGATGACTAAGGACTAGAGATGGGTCGAGGGTCGGACATCTTGAGTTCTGAGAGTATCGAAGGCTAAGCAAAAGTCCACCCGAATGGACTGGGTGGCAACTGTCTCCTGAGAGGAGTAGGTTGAAGGCACGTTCCCGAGGGTGGGAACTTAGGCGTCGGTTCGACCTAGGATTTTACGGAAATCTGAAGTCAGAACCAAGTCCTTAAGGTTAAGGTTATCTACTTGTTTATCTTGGGTTTGTGTATCTTGCAGATACCTAAAACTGAAGAGAAAGCAGGCAAACAAACATAAAGAGGCTGAAAAAATAGCTTCCCAGGCGCCCCTATTGATACAGGAGTCCCCATTGATACAGGTGCCCCTATTAAGTCAGGCGCCTGAATAAATCAGGAGCCTCCTTAAATATAGGCACCCAATAAGGCAGGTTTATCAGCTTTACGAGTTCAGCGCGAGGATGAGCTTTGACCAAGGATTGTGTGGCGCCCCATAGCATCATGGGTGCCCTAGACAAGGCTATAAAAGGGGCTTCCACCCCTCAACTCAGAACAACATTTTTGAAATCATTTTGAGCATTCCGAGCTAAAGAAAAGCTCTAGAGACGTTTCTATTTTGGTTTGAATTTACAATTCAACATTTATTTTTATATATCTTTGTGATTGTAATTTGTGCACTGTAAGATGGGTTTCTCCACCTCCGAAAAGTCCGAAAAGGAGGCCATTAGTGGACGGGCGTTCCCGTGCTTAGGCCTTAGATGTACTAACCCTGGGGGGTTGGGAACCAAGTAAAAAATCCCGTGTGCACTGTGTTGTTCGTTCGTTCTTTTTGTTTTCCGCTGTGCTACTAACTCTGTGTCCAGAACGAACCGAAAAGTTTATAAAGTTTTCGCAAGTTTTTACGGTCGATATTCACCCCCTCCCTCTATCGACGGCACCGGTCCCCACAGCACATAGCATGGCTGCCATTAGAGTAGAAAGAAGGTAGTGCTACAACGAGGAGCTGAGCTAGGGAGAGATATAAAAGAAGAGAGTTTGAGAAGAAATAGAGAACAAATTGTATATTCTTTGATGATATATCATTTCAGCCTCACCCATTCTTTTATAGGCTTGATTACAGATCTAATTGATTACATTTTATTCGATCTAATTCTTGTTCATTCGATGCTGCTAATCGGCCTAAGCAACACTCCCTTTTACCTTTTCTTCTTGTTAGTGATATGAGAGAAGTGTCCTAAGGCAATCGCCTTATGATTGTAAAACATTTATTTTTATAAATGATAATTCACTATTTGAGTATACATGCTTGTGTATTTGATTGGGATCTTAAACTCATCTACTGAATGTCCGCAATACAACTCACAGCATAAGAGAATTTGTGATGGGATCACAACTAGTGATTATCTCTAAATGTGCAAATGTGAAGTATTGAAAATATCCCTAGTCGATGAATTGATAAATACGGACACTATCAATTCTGTTGAGACTAGCATGAGTTATTCTCTAATCAGCTGATTCTCACTGGCTGGTGACATTGGGATGTCCGGAGATAAACATGGGTGCTAGTTAAGGGAACTAGTTCATTGGAGTGACTAGCTGTAAGACTTCATATGGAATCTATCTATAGATATGTCAATGAAGTTCTTACTGCGGCTTAAGTGCGATGTTCCTTTGACTTGCAGTGTTCAAGTCATCTTGGTCATGGTGACTTATACTTTAACATCTTAAGCAAGCATCTCCAAGGAGGTGTGGACCCAGGATGATTGGGTATAAGCCGAAGTGCCCGAAGATGTTTGAACAACCTACAAAGGATTCACCACTCCTTGCGAGGAGATGTATACCCAGGCCTATCGTCGGATTGTTACTCAAAACCTCTGGCCAGAGTATATCATGTTTGGAGTATGAGTCTCTAAAATACATGAGAGTAACTAGAAATCCAAAGGACGAGAAAGACACTACTTGGGCTAGGTGTGATGTAGTCAGCCTAGTGGGGACTGACACAAATAAACCGTGTCCTGAACCAAGTGGGTATAAGATGGTGAAGGGAATGGGGCACGATTCATTAGAGCTGCTGAAGGGTTTCAGAATAATTTCTTCTGAGGTCAAACCGTTGATCTTTCGTTAATTGGGGGTCATGATGTACTACTAGGTGCCACTCATGATCGTTCTATAATTTGTTGATTATAGACGGCCAACATAAATCGAAAGCCTATTTAGTCACACGCACTACGAGTAATCCGAGGGATTTAAAACGAGTTGAAAATTGGATTTTCCGATCAAGAGAAATAAGTCGAATTTGAATTTATCAGAGGCGCAATGGAAGCTAAAATGGCTAAGTCTTTTGAAGGCTTATTGGGCGAATTAAATGAGTTTAATTCGCGAACGGTTCGGGTTGGTTTGGCCGGCCAAAGAGGGTGCCAAACCTCCTTGAAGTGGTCAGCCACCTATTGGGGAGAAAACCAATTAATTTTGGTTTAATTAATAAAGTAAATCTAGCACGATTTATTTTATAAATTATGGATAAATAAATTTGTATAAAGAAATTTATATAAATAAATTTATAGAAATTTATTCTTTTTATGGAAGTTAAAATAATCCATGAATTGATTTATTTTAATTTTATAAAATCAATTATGAATTGATTTTTCCATAATAAGAAAGTTTATAAATTTCTTACAAAATTTATTCCATAATAAAAGGAGAGATTAATTAGTTTTATTATAAAGTTAGTTATAATAAAATTCATAAGAGAATTTATAGGATAAATTTCTTATGATAACTAATTAGTTTTATTATAAAGTTAGTTATAATAAAACTTGGTTTAAACGGAATAATTCATAAGAGAATTTATAGGATAAATTTCTTATGATAACTAATTAGTTTTATTATAAAGTTAGTTATAATAAAACTTGGTTTAAACGGAATAATTCATAAGAGAATTTATAGGATAAATTTCTTATGATAACTAATTCCGTTAATTCCGTTAATTTCGTTAAGAGGGAGACTTGAGAAGGGAGATGCTACTATATAAAGGAACCAAAGGCAAGCCCTTAGTTCTAATCAAGTGATCAAGAGATTAGAAGCATCCTCTCCCTCTCTCTCTTCTCCTTCCCTCCTCTTCCCTTTAGGGCCGACGCCCACCCTAGCCATTCTAGGTGTAACGCCCGACCTTATATCTATCCTAAAGGTGGGGGTTACGGGTCCATACACTCATATCATACAAGTCATGTTAAGCATGTATATCCAAACCAAACAGTTACATACAAGAAATGTAGTAGGCATGCCTATTGAAGACTAATTTACCAAGCATGGTTTTTCGTTTCTTTTATATCTACATGCATTTACAACCTAATAGGAAGATCATGTAACACACTATAGCATGGAATAAACATAGTTTGAATAAGATAAAACATAGGAATATAGCAAGAGTTATCTAGTCTTAGATACATGCAAAAGAGGCATTCATAAGAAACAGAAATTAGTAAATAGCTAGCATTTTTCTTAGCATGCATTCTACAAAATTTAAACATTAATGATAGTATTATCTAGCATAACATAGGTTCCATATCACTAACTCAATCACAGTAGAGTAGTCATGATCATCACCCATTCAGAGTATAGCAATACAATTTCAATAGTAATTATTGGAAGCAGTTTAGATTCTAGACAAAACAAGGTAGATAGAATCTTTCGTTCTTTCCCGAGCCATCACCACACACATCCTCCAGCCTTCCCTCTGTCTCTTCCTTTAGTTCGAGTATTTCTTACCGCTATCTGCAGCATAAGAAAAATAACAGGAACTAGTAAGCAAAACATGCTTAGTAAGAATCCGGGCCTACTCGCAAAACCATATCGATACATCATATCATGTACTCAGTAATCAAGATAGAACAATATTGTCAGCATCATAAGCATCTCATCAAGCATCATAAACATCACATCAAATATCTCTAAGCACTTTACAGAACAAGATTATCTCACAATGAGAAAATAATATGTTTTTCAAAAACAGTTCCATAATGGTAAGTACTTGAAAATACAATATCTCCAGGGCCCAGTTGTAGTACCACATCATGCGCGTTCCCTAATAAATTGGGGTAGCGAGCCACCAATCTAATTAGAGCAGGACCCTTCCGTCCTACCAATGCCATGACCTTCAGTTAACATGCACATTGGATTTGTTTAACGACCCCCTTCCGAGTCGGGTACACAACTTTTCAAAGTAAAGTAATTTATCATTCAATTACTCATATATGTATATGCCTAAGGTACTCTTAATCACTTCTCAAAGGGACACACCACACATTCGGGTGCTCTTGATCCCCCTAGGGACACACCACACATTCGGGTGCTCTTGATCCCAGTTTCAATAGAGTAACCCTTTTTAAGCATATTATCAAACACATCTCAATCACATCATGCTCATGTCATAAGAGTGCCCCGTGGGCTATAAGGCATGCTTTTATACCTAACAAGATAGGTCACATAATTTATACACACATCATATAAGTGTAGCATGCTTCATGGTTTCATTAGGTACTTCCTAACCCTAGAGCTAGGGTTGGCCGAAACTCACAAGTAAAGGAGTTTGGTTTTCAAATCAAGCATTACTTCAAACCTTCTTACAAACACCTCTAGTATATTTCATGTGAACAATTTAAACATGGTTTAACCCTCAAAGTGGGGTTAGCATCCACTAACCCTAATTCCTAGGTCTTGGCCGAAACCCATCTAAACCCTAACCCTAGTTTCATAGGGTAGGAGTATCAAATATTCATACAAACATATATTCAAACACTTGATCTACATTCCTAAGCATGAATCCATTATAGAAAATCATAAAATCCCCAAAACCCTAATTTCTATCATGCTTGGCCGAAACTTATAAGGGTGCAAATCCCAATTTTTTGGTATTACAACATGAAGGGAAACAACATATAAGCATACCCTAAATTTCAAGGAATCTTTCCATGTAATAAAAAGTGACCAAGACCCATGAATGGGTGGTGGCCGAAACCTTGTAGGGTAACAAACCCTACTTTTTGTCCTTCCAAAAATTTGGAAACATCACATATGAGTATAAAGTTCCTAGGGGTACTAACATGCATCAAAGTATGATCAAAAACCTTCTCTTGGACCCCCTTACAAGAAGTGGCCGAAACTTCCACTAGGGAAGTTCTTGTGAATTTTCAAAAGGATGAAACAAGCACACATTCAATAACCATTATACCGCAGGCGAGAGGATACTTACATCCTAGCGCTGGAATTTAACCTTCTTTAAATCGTAGGGTACCCTACACTTGAAGGGTATGTGAAAACCTTTTTCTTCCAAATCTTTTCTCTAGAGTTCCTTGGTCTTGGTAGAGGCAAAGACACTTGGCTTTCCTCCTTGTAGTTGCCCTAGGGTTAGAACCCTTGGATGAGGGTTTTCGAAAATGGAAGAAGAGAAGAAGGGAATGGTGGTTTCGGTGGGGGAAGGAAGAAGAAGAAGAGAAGAAAAAGGAAGTTACTCCAACTTCCCATATTTATACTTTTCCCATGAAAAGACATGTCTCTTCACTCTTACCCACTTAACAAGCATGTTCCTTATTCTCTCAACAAGAAACAATGCTTGGTGTAGTGGTTAAGACATGGAGAGTGCAACTAGGAGGTTCAAGGTTCAATCCTTGCTCCCTCCTTTTTATCACCTTTTGCACTAATCCATATCAAAGCCCATTAAGCCAAGTCCATCATGAAATTTCATAATATTTCATGTTTATGAATTCATAATATTTCCTAATATTTTTCCTGAATTCATAACATTATTTACATAATATTTTATAAATATTATTCACATAATATTTCATGATAATCATATTTCATGAATATGATATTTCATGTATTTCATGACATTTCATAACATGCGATTGCATGAAATTTATATCATTTCATTATAACCATTTTCATACATTGTCATGATTTTACATTGACAAATTTTGGGGTGTTACACTAGGGCCGGCACCCAACCTACACCCAAGCAAGGGTTGGCGTGAGCAAGGGTTGCCGTGAGCCATCTACTTCAAGGAGAAGCTAACCAAGAAGAAGAAGAAGCGGATCACATACCCTTCCCTCTCGGAATTCGATTCCGTTTTTTGGTGGTTAGTTTTCATACTTTTCTCATGTTCTTCATTGTTGTGCCTTTAGAGAATCTAGTAGTTCTCGTCGGCACAAAACTCGTGGCTTTGCGAAGTCATCCCGAAGAGAACTCGGCGTGGACGCAAATAGAGGCGGAGCTTCCAAGGGACGCTACGGTTGGATCTCGTCCCTTTCTTCGAGTTACGAAAGGTATAAAGTAAATTAGTTTACTTTTCCACAAAGTTTTATTTTATGATTATGTCAACACACCATAAGATTGCATGCTAGATATGAAGTTAAAATAATTTAGGAAATTATTTTATGCAAATTCTTCCGATGCACGTAAAAATTTAAAATTTTACGAACTCGTATCCTTGTCGACATGCACCCGGCCCCAACACTTCTCTTGCCCCATCTAGGTATAAGCCACCTCACATTATATTAGTTCCTTTTGTAGGTTTTCCTTTCATGTGATTTTCTCCATGTTTTCCTACTCTATTGGTACAACAATCTAAAACATGTTCTATTAATCATTCATTTGAAACTCCTTCAGTTAATAGGTACAGTTTTACTTCATAAATTTAACCCATTATGTTAATTTAAAAGCTCAATATAGATACTTATACATACCATGATGGTTAATTCGATTTCTTAATCATGACCTTCTGCCTTTCCAATTTATATAGATCAATAGGCATATTTTGGCATTTAGCACTTTTAAAGCATCAGAATTTTCTTTTCCCTTCTATTTCTAATTTTAAGATATTTTCATTGTTCATCAAACCTTGGTTTCTTTAACATCATAGAACAAATCTCCAAAGTGTTGTTCTAGTAGCATTGTAGATGACAATGAAACCTTAGTTACTAATTACAACATAATTGAATAAACAGGTTAAATAATCATTGTAGTCATAGTAGATGATGGGGTTAAGTTGGTTGTTATTGCAAAAAGAATGATTTTTTTTGTTTCTTACATGTTCTATTTTCCAACTTATGTGTTGGCCTTTTGTTCTTCATTGATTGGTTAGATTAGTTCCTCTACAGTTAAGCATAGATTCAATACTCATTTTGGTTTGTAATTAGACCTTGAAAATCATCTTCTATGTCAACTAATTAAGGTTCGTAACCTACTCTTAGGGCTATGGTGCAACGAAAGGACAACTAGTTATCATCCTAAGCATGTACAGTTTAATCTCTAACTACAGCGTATTTTGTAGGAATTTTTTCTCCTAATAGGGCGCGAACCCCGGGACCCTGGGTTTTGGACCACTCTCCATGAGCGCTTCCCGATTTACGCTGGTGGTCGGTAGAAAACTTCCGTAGGGTCAGGTCAGTTGTCCCAAGCTCATCTATTACCTGATTTATCATTTTTTAAAATTATGGTTCACAACAAGTATCCATCTTACTAGAAACATTAGAAGTTTTGGAAACTTAGATTCAATTAAAAACTCATATTAATAGTTTGTTGTTCATGTTGAACCATGTTTTTTTATGGTCTATTTTGTGTAGTTGATATTGATGGTTGTAAGACTTGGCGGGTTTCCTAAGCAACCACGGGGTCGAACATGAGAGACCTCTCTATGTATACGAATTAAAAATTTGATCCGAATAGAGACATGTCTCCCAAACGACCATCTCATCATTGTGTCAATTGATTCAAGTCGCAACTTAGCCAAAACCAAGGTTAAGGCCATGCAACTTTCTGAATCAATCGACCGCGGAAAAGACGACGAATGGATCGCCGATTTTTGTATTTATTATCGGGGTTCATGACATAATTAATTATCAATATTAATTAATGAATAATTAAACTATGATAATTAACAAAGACACATGCGATGATAAGAATAATCAAAGCAATAATCAAGAAAACAAGAGGAGCTAAAGAGAGGTATACCTCACATTTTACTTCGCGGTCTTCTACCGTATGACCCTCCCCTCTTGGACGTCATGTGGGCGACAAGCTACCAAGACGCGGAGTCACCAAGGGCCACCAATTAATCCCCCTTCTTCCTTTTCCACTTGCCAACGCAAACCCTAGCACCTAGGGTTTTCCCGCCGATAACTTCTCCACCTCCACTTGCGCCGCTGGACACCTCCAAGCCCGTGGATCACCGGGCGCAAGAGGACTGAGGTAAGGAGGAGTAGGATGATGAAGAATGTGATGGAAGAAGAGAGAATATCTTCTTCTTCTCCACAAAAACCCGTCGTCGGATCCCTTTCTCTTCCACGCTGTCGGCGCCGCAAGAAGCTTCTTTCTTGCCACCAGCGAACTCCTCCACCTCCTCGAATGAACTCGCATGAGATAGGAAGAAGAGAGGAAGGGAACTGGGAGAGAAACAAACCCTCTCCAATCCATTGCCGTTTGCTTCCTCTTCCACCTTCACTGGCGCCGGCCACCACAAGGAGAAGAGCCCTTCCTCCACCTGCCGGCCTCCCTCTTCTTGACCTATCGCCGATCACCACAATGAAGAAGATAACCCCTCCTTGTCTTGTGTCTTCCGGCCACCAAGAAGAGAAGGAGAGATGAGGTGAGGAAGGGAGAGAGAGGGTTTTCTCTTCCCCTCCACCGACGACCTAAGAGAGAGAAGGGAGAGAGAGGGAGAGGGTTTTTGGTTTTCAATAATTGGATTAATTTCCAATTAATTGTGGATTAATTTCCTTGGTATCATGACTCCTATGGGGTATTTATAGGGCTATGGTAGGGACCATGAGGAGGAGTTGAGTCATGGCCTGTTAATGGATCCAAATCCGATCCATTAATGGAGATCCATTCCTCTAAAGGATCCCCATTGAACTTCCTAACCAACCCCCATATTTTCATATGGGCTCCACCTATTATGAGTCATCCATCTCCCTATGCTTAAGATATCGAATGTCTGGTAATTAATTTAAATTACTGACAATTTTAATTATTTATCCTCTTGATCCTTGACTAGTACCACTTAACCTTTTCATCATGTTGGACCATAGTCCACTTGCAAGATTTAACATGATGATTCTTATGAGCTCATTAAGGGGGCATCATCATCCCGACTCACCAGGACATGGATTCCGTCAATAATCAATGACACACTATGTAGATAATATTATTACCCAACTTACCGGGCCTATCGATCTAGCAGAATAGATCTCGCCCATTGGTAAATCAAAGAAATAAATATTAAGTACATGTGCCCATTATTATATCAGGATTAAGAGCATGTACTCCATAATAAACTGAGGTCTGATCCAATTACAAAGAGATCATACTCCATAATATAAATCGAGGTCTAATCCAATTTATGAAGTCAGTACAAAATTGGATGACCTCTCTTTTGGTCCTACTCAATGCACACAAAGTGCACTAGTGTAATTCTATGGTTTAAGACAAACCACACCTAATTACACTACAACCATCCCGATGGTTTGTCCAACTCCATCTCGGTTGTGAGTCTCTTTCTTATATTTCTGCAAGTAACTAATAACATGATCTTCTGTACGTCACCACACACCATGTTATCTTCAATGCAAAGTACGAGACATTTTGTGCACATACTAATATAAATATACACCATGTGATTTTGCGATTCTCTTTTCAAAATGTAGATATTCTTTAACCAAAAGCAAGACTTTTAGTATACATCCTAACATATATGATTTCGCTGCCGATACCAAACTTATCTTATAATTATCTAGAAGCAGATATATATTTTTGGTTAACAAGGTCTTTTATACTAGTATGAACTTTTTTTCTTAAAGTCGAATCATCTCAGCAATAGAATTTGATAAATCTGGAGATCATCTGTCGAATGGAGATAAACGAGGTCGTGTTGTTTTATTTGAGAGAGCATATGCTAAAAATGTATGTTGCTTGCCACTGCTGCTTTTTTCGTTGTGGCTAAAATGCTTTTCACTATGATATTCATGTAGTGTGATTATTTAATTTTAGCATGGCTCTTGGAAAGATTTGGAGAGGCAAGATTATCCATTTAGCAGGTGTTCCGGAAAGAGTCGACGACGATGGCCAGACACTGAAGTTTTGTCCCTGTGGTAGCTGCTGAAGTGTAGAGGAACTTAGGGTCCTGCGAAGTTAACACAAGCGTTAGGGGACACACCGTCAGGGGTCTAGCGGAGTCCACTCTAATGCTCAAGTCAGTGTCTGTTGAGAAGAGAAGATTGTGAAAAATAAAGAAGATGTCTAGAGTTGAGAGAGCATAACCCCCTTACCGGAGGGGTTATACTACCTTTTATACTGATGTCGACAGACTAGACGTGCCCCTCGATCGGTGCCACGTCTCCGATTACGTAAGCCACACCCCCTATTTTGGTGGTAGCGGGATATCCTTTGAAATGGTCTGCGCCATTATCACTCGTCCACCTGTAGTGACATTTGAGGGTCGTGGGGACCCCTTCTTGTGGGGATGCTTATCCGTACCGAGAGGGGGGGTCAGTACCTGAGGTTGATTATTGCAGGGCCTCCGCCTCCCGAGGTGAGCTTGGGTATTCAGTGCTATAACTCTCGAGGTGCTCTCGGGACCTACTCTCCCGGGGTGCTCCCGAGAGGGATCTTCCAGCTAGCCTTCCCGGGTGAGTCGCTCGCCGTGGGTCCCGGGGCCCGAGAAGGAGGGTTATCTTGACCCGATGTATTGTCTCCTGCAGCTTCTTCATCCCTCATTCTAGCCAAAGCTCATTCAACCCTATCACAAGTCCCTCCCTTCAAGTCTGATTGAAGGAAGTGAGACTGACTGATCAGACTAGTGCCGGTATGAAGAAGTTGAGCTCTCACGGGCCCTTGCCTTCATGACTATTCTGTCAGTAGTTATGGAGGGCTCTTGGATCATATCATTTTCGTCCTATGTTCCTAGAAATCTCCTTTTGTGATTTCATCTTTTTTAAAAATGCCGCTCCGATTCTCGAAGGCATATAATAACGTCTGTCTCCATGTAATAAAGGTGCATGACCCCTTTTTCGAGGGTAACAAAGCGCTCGCGAATGCCTTACTGCCATGCGTTATGACGGCTACCTCCCGATCGTGCGCCGGTATGGCTGGCTCGCGACAATCGACTGTCTGGGCGAGCCAGTTTCTTCCTTTCCACATGTCATTTCCCCATTGTGCCCAGGCAGGTGGCTGCCGGGGTATAAAAGGGGAAAAGGCAGGTGGCTGCTGGGTGTACTTCGTCTTCCTCTCTTGTAGAGCTTCTTCTGCATGTGAGTAGTTTATCTCCTTCTTGCCTTCTTTCTTAGGGGTCATGGAGGGATATCGAGCAGAATGGTATGAGTCCGCCTCCTCGAGAGTGAGGTCGGAGGCGTTGCAAGCAGCCACGGAGGCCTACGGCGTCCCGACCGAGATGGCAATGGGCATCCCCAAAGTGGATCAGACATCTGTGGAACCCCCTGCAGGCATGCTGACCTTTTTCTTATGGCAGATGGAGTTAGGGCTTCATTTCCCTATCCCCCCTTCTACACTAACATAGCCTTCTATTTTAACATCCCTCTTCACCAGATGACTCCTAATGCCTTCGCTCAGATGGGAGGGGCGTACATTATCTTCAAGCTTTTTGATCTTCCGCTGACCCCTCATCTCTTTCATTCTTTCTTCATCCCGATAGGGTCTAGAAGGGTCTTTAGCTTCGTGGACCGATCGGGTCATAGGTTTTTAGGAGGATTTCCCTCCTCGTATAAAGGGTGGAAGGAGAAATTCTTCTACGTTCGCCTGTTATCCTTGCCCTTCAGTCCCCTGTGTTGGATAGAGGATTTGCCACCCCCTCCTATTCTAGGGAACTTTCTCCACAGTGCGATGTACCAGCGTGCTAGGGAGGTACTTTCTAGTATGGTGTTCAGTGGCCCAGGGCTAGTGCAGAGCAAAGAGCTTATGTATCGGGTGGGCCTTAGCCCCAAAGTAATGTGGATCAGCCCCACCCTAGGTATGTTTGCCTTCTTCTTTCATGCACATTAGTTCTGACTAATGCTCCCTCTGTTTGACGCCTGCAGCGGAAGTCATGTTCGCCAAGGTGATGAGCCGACTCATCAAGTGGGAGGAGGCCAACAAGGAGGCGCTAAACCCTCCTCCAGTCGTTTCTGACGCTCCTCCTGCTCCCGCCGAGTCCCTTGAGGGGACTACTATCTCGCCCTGTGGGGTCGCTTCACCCGAGAGGGTCAAGGTTACTATTACATCCCCGCCGGTTGGGGGCCAAGGGCCTCCGGCTCAACAGGCTGATCATGTGGTGGATTTGTTGGAGCAATCGGCCCTAAGATAGTCCGGAGTGACCATAGGTTTTGATGTTTGGGCAAAGGGTTTAAGTTAGGTTTACCCTTGTTATCTCATATGTGTATGTTGAGTGTGCAGGTTGTACAAGTTACACATATGGACTTGACTGGACGGCCTCGGTACGGTAAAGGATGGCATGGAGGCAAGTTGGAGGCTTGCGTGCGCATCTGAGGGACTTTGGAGAGCAGGGACGATGAGCTGATGGGCACAGACTTCGAGGCATGTGTGAAGGATGGCATGGAGGCATGCTGGAGGCTTGCGTGCATCCGAGGAACGGGAGCCGAAGATGAAGAGGGCGCGAAGGCAATAGTCGAGGCTGCGGAGGAGGAGTCAGTCGAGTCGTGAGGATCGAGTGCTGTGTGAATGTACACGGGAAGGGTTTCAGCTAGGGACCAATCGACTGCCCTTGGAGCAGTCGACTGGTAGGTGGCTGGTGAGCTGGCTAAGAATTCGAACGTTAGGGTGCAACGGTCGAATCTGGCTGGCACCAGTCGACTGCCCTCGGGGTAATCGACTGGTAGCGAAGGTTTCAACCCGAGTCCTATTTAAAGAGGACTTTGTGGTGGCTGAGAATCTTGACGAAACAAGCTTGGTTAAGGCTTGTTAGTAGTCTCTAGAGTCCTGATCGTGTCAAGGTGCTGTGGCGAGGTTTCTCCACCCACAAGGAGCGACAAGGACTACCCGGAGGTTATCCGGGGAGTGATCCACCGACGGATTCTTGGATTAGTCACCCGTCTGGGGTGGATACCAAGTAAATCGGTTTGTTAGCAGTGCTTTCTTTATTGTTTGTGTTTATTATTATTGTTTCCGCTTACGCATACTAACAACATAGGAAGAACAAGCCAAAGAATCGAAGAATCGCTGTTCACCCCCCCCTCTAGTGGACCGGAATCGATCCTAACAATTGGTATCAGAGCGAAGGACCGCTCTTGATCGGACTAACCGCCGAGGGAGCACACGCTAGAGGGAAAAGAAAATGGAAGATAAGTTGGGGGATGACATTTACATTCCACCGCCCTACGACAATGAGGATTTCGGCTATTGGAAAGCAAGGATGGAAGCTTGGCTTAGCATGGATTGGGCATGTAGAATAGCTATAGAAGAGCCGTTCGAAGCTCCAAAGGACAAGCACAGAAAGAGGCTTCGTCCAAGATATTAGGACAAAGAGCATCAAGAGCAATCAAAAGCCAATGAGAAGGTAATTAGTATTTTGATAAATCTTTTGCCTAATAATGTTTTGAGTATTGTAGGAAAATATGAAAATGCATGTGAATTATGGGATAAGTTGAAAAGACATCATGAGACTCCTACACAAATTCAAGAGCCCATGAAGAAAAGTCAAATGAGTCAAGAAGAAAAAGAAGAAAAGGAAGTGTCAACTTCTTCAAGTGAGGAGGAGGAGTTAAGTGAAAGATCATCAACCTCCTCAAGAGAAGAAGAGGAAGAGGTCACCACCTCAAGGATTGAGGGGGAGGAGAGACCCACTTCCATGCCGGAACAAGAGGAAGCATCTACCTCATCCAAGGTTGAAGAAGAAGTCAACCTAGCCTCTACCTCCACCAAAGCCAAGACCAAGGACCATATTACATGTTTTGGTTGCAACAAAAAGGGGCACTACAAGGATAAGTGTCCAATTGGTAAGAAAAAGGAGGTACACTCTACACTCATTTCAATTCCATTTAAATCCAACATGAAGTATAGGAGTGAAGAAGCCCAAGCTAAAAGGAAGAAGATCCGATATTTTACGTGTGGTGAGCTAGGGCACTACCACACCAAGTGTCCAAAGAAGAACGAGCTCAAGAGGATGGGGCACTTGAGGAGATGGAAAAAAGAAGAAAGGAAGAAGTAAAGACCACAACAAGGAGGGACTACAAGGGTAAGGGAGGTAATTCCTTACCCTAAGGTAAAAAGCAATTCGATTTCAAGTTCCTCTATGCATGATAAAAATAGAATTAATCATGCATCCATGCATGCTAGAAATCATGAGAATTGTTTGCTTGTACACAATTATGGATTCAAATATTATGATAGGACTAGGAGTAACAAGGTAGGTCAAAACATTAACAAAAGCATGCATCATGGCACTAATCCCAAAAAGGAGAGAAATGTGCCTAGAAAGGAGGGTAGGCCTAGGAATGTCCAAGGTGGACATATGGAAACTAAAGTTAGGGACTTGGCAAGGGAAAATCAAGTCTTGAGGTCAAGGCTTGATATTTTAGAAAAGGCCCTAGAAAGATTCACGGTTGGATCTAAGGGTCTAGACATGGTGTTGGGTAGTTTGAAACCTAACTACGATAGATCGGGATTGGGATACCGGTCTAAGACCTCTAAGGCCAGCAAAAAGAAGTATGCTGGGAAGGCATACAATTATGGTAAGAAGGGAAAATCCAAGGATGACAAGGGAATGCCATCCAAAGGTAAAAAGAAGGACATAACCAAAGACAAAGTGTCTAAGGTTAAGAGAGTCCATTTTGTAGGCCAGATGTCACCGGTGGGACACCGGTGTGAACTAGTGTGGGTCGAGTCACCTAGGGAGGTGGTTAAGGCTCAGATCTCAAGGGGGAGCTCTAGGAGCCTTTGGGATCTATGGTAAGTGGATCTCAATAATTTTTCTCCCAAGGAATTAGATGAAATGTGCCAAATAGGATTGGGAGACTTGGGTAAGTCTTAATCCTAGGTTTTGGCACACTAAAAAGGGGATTTAGGGAGAAAAAGAGTGAAAATGGTATTATAATTGAAAGAAATTGCGTTTAATGTGAAAATACCATGTAACTTGATGCTACTAATGGATTATGAATGGGTATGGGAAGAAGCATCAAGGTGAGGTCCAAATTAGAACTTTGAGCTAAGGTTTTAAGGATACACTTTAGGATAAGTGGAGTTTCATGCCAATCTTGGGATCCGGAGTACATTTGTTTGGAAACGTATTTTTTCCATGTAAACATTAGCCCCACAAATCTCCACACAAAATTTCAGAATTTTTAGAGATTTGTAGAATTTCTTAGGCATTTCTGAAATCGGGCTAGAAATCTGAAAATCAGATAGCAGGTGACTGCCATTTTGACAATCGACTGCCCCAAGAAGAATTTCAGCCCAGAAACATTCTATGAGTTTTAGCAGGTGACTGCCCTAGGGGCAGTCGACTGGTCCATAGGTTTCAGAATGAAAGCCATATTGCATAGTAAGAGATGGCGAAATTGGAATATTGGATATGGATTTGGATTGAAAGTTTTGATTATGATTTCATATTCCTTGAAGTAAAGTGTTGTCTCATGATTTAATGGTGATTATATAGAATAAGACAATGTGAATATCATCAAATTCAAGAAAAATTTGTGAGGGCTTTAAATTAAATAATAAATGCTTGATGAATGGAAAGGAAAGCATTGAGGACGATTCCATGTGTTAGATTATAAGTGTGAGTCTTGAGAAACACATGGAATTATGGATGGATTTCAATATTGATACCATGTTTAGGAAACTAGGATTTCTACCAAAAGTCAAACACATTTGTGGTTTTCATGAAATCATGTTTTTCTAGGATAGGGTATATCCTAGCAAATGTGCTTGCAAATCTGTTAGATTTTTTTGTGATGAGTTCTTTTTGACACTAGGGCAAAGGTTGCTTGGGAGCAATCCTTTAATGGTGTCCAAGGGGGAAGAACTTGGGTGTTGGGTTGGGCATAACTCAACATGGTGTTATGGTGTTAAGTTGGGTAGAACTTAACCTAAGAAAAATGAAAATTGGGAGAAGGCATAGGTTAAGGGGGAGGTTGCCTCCTTGTTTGCCTTAATTTTCATTGAAAATTTTGGGTTTTATGTCGAACTTAGGAATGGTAATAGATACATGGTGAAATGTATTTTTCCCAAGTAGGTATGGGTACCACAAAGTTCTCCACGAAATTTGGGAATTTTTGGAGATTTGTGAAATTTCTGGCGCGTTTCTGAAATTCAGCCAGAAAACTGATATTCAGAGTATC
>JAGFNQ010000623.1:74925-166792 GCA_024364735.1 Boesenbergia rotunda
ATAGTTTCATCACAAATTGTGAATAACTTTTGGGCAAACAATTCAGAATTAAGTCAATACTTAGTTCATGATCCATTGCAAAACCGAGTGTGCTCAGTCGCTCAATGTACCCCAACATCTTTAACACAAACTGCGAGGCAGAAGTGCCTTCCTGCATCTTAGTGGTGTGAAGAGGAGTCTGGAGACTTCGAACCTTTCGGATCTCGCCTGCTCTTCAAACAACTCATTAAGATGGAAGATGATGGTATAAGCATCCATATGCTCATGCTGCTTTTGCAGCTCAGGTACCATAGAGGCTAGCATGATGCAACTCGCAAGTTCAGAATCGGTCACATGTTTCTGATAGGCCAACAATTGGTCTGGAGTTGCATTTTCTAGAGGACGGTCGGGAAGTTGATTTTCAAGGACATAAGCAAGCTTTTCTGCCTTGAGGACTATCCTCAGGTTTCGAAGCCAGTCCATGAAGTTTGGCCCAGTCAGTTTATTGGTGTCCAAAATAGAACGCAAATTCAGTGAAGACATGATAGAGTGATTAACCTAGAAATACAAATTGAGTTTATGTGAGAAGAATGATTAAAGAATGTATCAACATACATTAATAAAAATCCTATTTATTTTTCAAATTGAATAACCCTTTTTATCAATTCGGGAGATCGTAGGAACATCTCCAAATAGGTTGATATCCAACCATAGATAAGAACCACCATGGCTGTGGCCATCAAGTTATTCTTAGCTATGAAGGTAGGTAATTATACCGATTACATATCACATATATGTAACTATCACATTATGCTATCAACTAATTGAATGTTTGCATAAATCATTGGGTTGTTAACTCATTAACAAGTATGTATCATATACATAGCACCCAATTGCACCTCTCTTTACATCGACCTTGGCTGTGGCACAACAAATCGATGCTCCAAGCTTAAGGCTGACCCATTAATCAAGAAAGAGTTTTAATATGGTTGGAGCTCATTCAACCGTTTAGTCAGGCTTGGATGTGTCCAACAACCAAAACTAAGGATTGACCTCTGACTCCAACTACATTATTCATAAACTAATTCCATGGTTTGAACATGTTGAGGTTCAAGTTGGGCATGGATGTGTCCATCAACCCAAACGAGAAACAAAACTCTGATTCTAACCATATTAATGGAAGGTGTTGGCCTTAATATTTTGTAAGGGGTTTTTGGGTCTCATCTTTTCTAAGCACATTCATTACATATGTCATGACTAACGATTTCCTTAATAAAGTATGTATGTGACTTAAGTTATCAAGTCTCATTAATTGAATTAGGAACCGGATTTCCTAATTCTAATTTCATACTTTATTAAAGGAATTGTTTTGGAAAACAATTTCCTAAATTGTCATAATCAATTTCGGAAATAATATGTTTAAGACTTTGATTTCTCTAAATCAAATCTTATTAAATTAAGAGACAATTCCCTTAATTCAACCACATATTATTTTCATGAAAATCTCATTTAAGAAAACTCTATAGGAAACCATTTTCCTTATTAATTTTGGAGACAACAATATGTAAGAGCATCACCTCTTAAATCATATTTTATTTATGGATTTAATTAATTACAACAAATCGTTTTCTAAGGGTGGCTCCCCGAGGCTCAGATACCCAAAGAAAAGTAATTTATTGTAAATCAAATTTGGTCCGCTTCGGAAGCGTAACCAAATTAAACATGACAATTTCATTTAAAATTGGGAAATTACAACAACTAACTTTAAATTGGACGGCTCTCCGAGGCTCAATCCAAAATAAAGAATTTTGTTGTCAATTTAAAACCCAATTCAAATTTAATTGTCAATTAATTGTCCATAAATTTGTCTAGACTTTCTTGAAAGAAAGTGCCCAAAATTGCGAGATTTCATAATAGGTTTTCAGAATATTTGTAAGTTTCTGGTACAAAGAAAACTTACATATTTCCAAAGTTAGAAAATTTCTAAAATAGAAAATTTCCAAGATTGGAAAGTTTCCAAAGATGGGAAGTTTTCACAATTATTATAAAATTTCAGAAACTAGGAAATTTCAAACGTTTGCGAAATTTCATGAGGATTTCCAAACTTTGAAATTCCTAAATCTAAAATTTATTATAATTGGAAAGTTTCCATAATTGAAATTTTTTTCCAAAATTGAGATTATGACAAAGTTTTCCACAAAACAATTATATGATTATGTCGAACACTAACCGGCTCTGATACCACTGTTGGGTTATGGGCTCATCGTGACACACTTGTGGGCTATCATCAAATTTTTGGCGCAGTTGCCGGGGAAACACTAGTTAAGTTTGTTTGATTTGAGCTTGTGTGCTTATTTTCATATTTTCTGAGTCTATTTCATTTGCTTTATCTGTCTGTATACATTTGCTGTCATTTCTTGTTTGGTTTGTGACCAGGACTGCAGGTGGTAATCTTGAGGAGTTTGATCCTGAAATTGAGAGAACATTCAGAGCTAGAAGAAACCAAGT
This sequence comes from Boesenbergia rotunda, assembly GCA_024364735.1. Taxonomy (NCBI): domain Eukaryota; kingdom Viridiplantae; phylum Streptophyta; class Magnoliopsida; order Zingiberales; family Zingiberaceae; genus Boesenbergia; species Boesenbergia rotunda. Next base: position 77,413 of record JAGFNQ010000623.1, read on the forward strand.
CAGAGTTTCAGAAGCTATTGATAATTTTCTGACTCATTCAAGCAGTCCTATGGCAGAACATCAGAAGACTATAAAGGAGCCTGCAACCCCTGATGATGCTTTTCAGTATTCTTGCATTGCCTATCCAGAGCTTGCTGGTGATTTTGAGCTGAGATCATGCCTTATGTTGGATCGAAGAAAATGATAGAGGGAGTGTTGGGACCGGGTGCATGTAGACAAGGATACGGGTTCGTAAATTTTAAAATATTTACGTGCAGCGGAAGAATAGCATAAATAATTTCTCAAATTATTTTTAACCACGTATCTAGCATGCGACCTTATGATGTGTGGACATAATCATAAATTAAAATTTTTGCAGAAAAGTAAACTAATTACTTTGTACCTCGCGTAACTCGAAGAAAGGGACGAGATCCAACCGTAGCGTCCCTTGGAAGCTCCGCCTCTATTCGCGTCCACGCCGAGTTCTCTTCGGGATGACTTCGCAAAGCCATGAGTTTTGTGCCGACGAGAACTACTAGATTCTCCAAAAGCACAACTAGAATATCAAGAGAGAAAGATGGAAACTTACCACCAAATAACGGAATCAAGATTCCGAGGAGAGGAAGGAAGGAGACGCGTCCCGCTTCGTCTTGGTGGTGGCTCACGGCTAGGGAAGATGGCGCCGGCCCTAGGGGTTTGCACCGGCCCTAGAGAGAGAGAGGGGGATGTGCTGGCCCTAGAGAGAGAGAGAGAGAATAAGGGAGAGAGAGAGCTTCTTAATCTCTTAATAACTCCATTAAGGAATTCAAGCCTAGCCTTGGTTCCTTTATATAGTAGCCTCTCCCTTGCCAAGTCTCCCCTTTAACGGAATTTTTCATAAGAAATTTATCCTATAAATTTTCTTATGAATTATTCCGTTTATGCCAAGTTTTATTATAACTAACTTTATAATAAAACAAATACATATCTCCTTTTATTATGGAATAAAATTTACAAGAAATTTATAAATTTTTCTTATCATGGAAAAATCAATTCGTAATTGATTTTATAAAATTAAAATAAACCGATCCATGGTTCATTTTAATTTCCATAAAAAGAATAAATTTCTATAAATTTCTTTATATAAATTTCTTTATATAAATCTCTTTATATAAATTTCATTATATAGATTTATTTATCCATAATTTTATAAAACAAATCGCGCTTGATTTATTTTATAAAATAAACCAAATAAATTGGTTTTCTCTCCTTGTAGTGGCCGGCCAAACCAAAGCACCCTCTTTGGCCGGCCACACCAAGCCAAACCCTCGCGAATTAAACGTATTTAATTCGCCCAATAAGCCTTCAAAAGACTTAGCCATTTTAAGCTTCCGATGCGCCTCTGATAAATTCAGATTCGACTTATTTCTCTTGATCGAAAAATCTAATTTTCAACTCATTTTAAATCCCTCGGATTACTCGTAGTGCGTGTGACTAAATAGGCTTTCGATTTATGTTGGCCGTCTATAATCAACCAATTATAGAACGATCATGAGTGACACCTAGTAGTACATCATGACCCCCAATTAATCGAAAGATCAACGGTTGACCTCAGAAATGATTCTGAAACCCTTCAGCAGCTCTAATGAATCGTGCCTCATTCCCTTCACCATCTTATACCCACTTGGTTCAGGACATGGTCTGTGTGTGTCAGTCCCCACTAGGCTGACTACGTCACACCTAGCTCAAGTAACTTTCTCTCGTCCTTTGGATTTCTAATTACTCTCATGTATTTAAGAGACTCATACTCTAAACATGTCATGCTCTGGCCAGAGGCTTTGAGTAACAATGCGACGATAGGCCTGGGTATACATCTCCTCGCAAGGAGTGGTGAATCCTTTGTAGGCTATTCAAACATCTTCGGGCACTTCGGCTTATACCCAACCATCCTGGGTCCACACCTCCTTGGAGATGCTTGCTTAAGATGTTAAAGTATAAGTCTTCATGACCAAGATGACTTAACACCGCAAGTCAAAAGAACATCGCACTTAAGCTGCAGTGATAACTTTCATTGACATATCTATATGTAGATTACCATATGAAGTTTTACAGTCAGTCACTCCAATGAACTAGTTCCCTTAACTAGCATCCATGTTTATCTCCGGACATCCCAATCTCACCAGCCAGTGAGAATCAGTTGATTAGAGAATAACCCATGTTAGTCTCAACAGAATTGATAGTGTCCGTATTTATCAATTCATCGACTAGGGACAATTTCAATACTTCACAATTGCACAAGTAGAGATAATCACTAGTTGTGAATCCATTACAAATTCTCTCATGCTGTGAATTGTATTGCGGACATTCAGTAAATGAGTTTAAGATCCCAATCAAATACACAAACATGTATACTCAAATAGTAAATTTTTATTTATTGAAATAAATGTTTACAATCATAAGGCGATTGCCTTAGGACACTTCTCTTATATCACTAACAGGGAGGGGGGGTGAATATCGTTAAAAACTTTTTAGATTAAGAAAGAGTAAATACGCAGCGGAAAGAAATTAAATGCACAAGGATACAAGTCTATTTTTTACTTGGTTCGGAGTCGCGGTCGGCTTCTACTCCAAGGCCCACGGTCCTTGACCATTTACTTTGGGCAATTCTATATTCGGAAAGATTTTTTTATAGATTGAGTACAGATATAGAATTTGAAAAGTAAATCATAAGACTTTCAAAAATGAAAACTTTACCGACGCCCGAGATGGATTGAATTCTGGAGCAGAGGGTCGTTGGCGGCACTGAAATCTCGAAATGGAAGTTTGCTGGGGCGCAGCGCGAGAGCAAAAGTGTTTTGAGCATTGGAAAGAATGGATGCTGAAGCCTTGGGGGTGAACCCCCTTTTATAGCAACCCTGGGGGCGCCTGGGACGTTGGGGATGCCTAACACGTGCCTTATCCTGCGAGAAACTTCATCCGCGGGCTCGGTCAGCGCTTATCCCCTTCGACTCGGTGCCTGGGCTGACTGGGGCGCTCGAGACCTCCTGGGCGCCTGGGTTGACCTGGTCCGTTGGCTTCGTGGCAGATTTGCTTCGATAGCCGCTTTGACTTTGACCTTGGGCACCCGGGACCTCCAGGGCGCCTAGCCCAGTGTGGTTTCGAAGCAGTCTTGGTTTTTGGCCTTGACCTTGGGCGCCCGGGACCTCCCGGGCACCTAGCCCAGTGAACCACCCCACTCCTTTAGGGCATCTGAGCTGCAGAAACACAATCCTTCGTTCCCTGCAACCAAGGTTAGTTCCAAAACAACCAAGCAAGCATGTTAGTCATTATTTACAGCCGTAGCTGTCTTGGTTCTGACTTCGGGTCTCCCAAATGGAACCCTAGGTCGAACCGACGCCTACTGTTCCCTCGACGGGGAACGCGTCCTCACCTACTCCTCTCAGGAGAGTTTACCTTTTGCCAACCGGCTCCTCCAGTTGGACTTTTGCCCAATCCACCTGACCAGGTCTTCGTGCCTAACTTCCGGTCAGGTCTTCGGTGCCCAGCCCCTTGCCAAGACTTCGTGCCCAGTCCTCGACCAGGACTTCTTTGCCCGACTTCCAGTCAGGTCTTCTTGCCCAGTCCTCGACCAGGACTTCTTTCCCCAGCCCTTTGTCAGGACTTTTTGCCTAGCGCACTTAGGACTTCTTCCTGCACACTCAGTGAACAAGTTAGAACACAACAACATCTTAACTTCTGAACCCTTTGCCATTATCAAAACTCAGGTTTGACTTAGGTGCTGCCTGCACCAACACCTTATTTATTTATTGCCTAAGTTTCAAGGACAATCAGGAGAGGATCCCAACAGACATTTGCATGAGTTCCATGTAGTCTGCTCCACCATGAAGCCTCAGGGAATTTTTAAGAGGATATCATGTTAAGGGCATTTCCATTTTCTTTGACTGGAGCAGCTAAAGACTAGTTTTATTATTTGCCTACTGGACATGTTTCAAGTTGGATTGCCATGAAGAAGGTATTTTAAGAGAAGTACATCCCAGCTTCAAGAACAGCTATCATCAGAAAAAGCATTTATGGTATTCAGTAAGTAGTGGAAGAGACCTTGTATGATTATTGGGAGAGATTCAACAAGCTGTGCTCAAGTTGTCCACAACATCAGATAAGTGAGTAGCTTCTTATTCTGTATTTCTATGAAGGTCTACTTCAGATGGATAGAATTATGATTGATGCTGCAGTTGGAGGAGCTTTAGTGAACAAGACCCCAGATCAAGCTAGAGAATTAATTTCAAACATGGCTGAGAACTCTCAACAATTTGGAAGTAGAGCTCTTTTTACTAGAGGGGTGAATGAAGTCCAAATGGTCTCTAATGAACAAAAGGAGATCAAGAGTTTTTTGATGAAGCATACTTCTTTGGTGAAGCAAATGACATTAAACAATGTGAGCCAAAATCAAAATTTTTCAGTAGCTCCACCTACAAGTCAAGTGATGAGGTTGTGTAGCATTTGTTCAAGTCAAGATCATAACTCGGATTTGTGTCCTAATCTTCAACAAGATGAATCATTAGCCGCTTTGACTAGAGGACAATTTCAATCAAGGAATGACCCTTATTCATCTACCTACAATCTAGGTTGGAGGGATCACCCTAATTTGAAGTATGGAATTTTTTTCTATCAACAAAATGCTTCACAATAGCCCCTACAACACAATCAACATCAAACTCAGAGTTTTCAGCAAGGGCAGCCACATTTTCAGCAATTCCAGCCGAACTTTCAGAATTTTCAGCAAGGGAATCATCAATTCCAGCCACAATTCTGACCAAATCATCAAGGGAATCAGCCTTTTCAGACCTTTCTACATCAAGGTCAGCAAGGATTTCAACCTTCACAGCAAGTTTTTCAACCATTCAATCAGAATTTTCAGCTTTCAAGTCAACAATTTCAGCCCCAACAATTTCAGCCCTCGCACCTACAATTTCAACTCCAAAACTAGAATTTTCAGAGCAACAATTTTCAGCAATTTCAACCTAGCTCACAGACCAATTTCCAGCAATTTCAACAGCCCGTTCAACCCTTTAATCAGCCCCAATAGCCCCATTTTCAAAGTTCATAGCAAAGTCACAATTTTCAGCAACCCAACGCTTCATTTCAAGGCCAATAAAAGTCTCATGCTAATCAAGGGGACTATGGAGGTTCTAGTGAGTTTAATGCTCAACAACAAAAGCTATAAGAGATGATGCAACAAATTCTTCAACAACAACAGATTTTACAACAACAACAAAGGCAACAAAAGAATGATTCCACCCTTCAAAACATTGAGAGACACATTGGTCAATTAGCTAGTGGAATGAATCAAATGCAAGCTCAAGGATCAAGTCAATTACCTACTCAAGCTACTCCTAATCCAAAGGGAAATGTTAGTGTCATCACTTTGAGGAGTGGGAAGGTTGCTTCAAGTTCAAATGTTCAAAGGGCCGATTTTTCTGAAGAAATTCGAGCAGCTAATTTTCCAACTCATTTCAGCCCCAAAATTGATTCTAAAGTAGTTAGAAGTGATCCTAGTTCAAGCCTAAGTCCCTCTTCTATTGATCATGTGATTTTGGTGGAAGAACAAGGGGAAATCAGTGAGAAAAGTGAACCTACAGCAGCTACTTTACTTGAAATTCCTACTCAAGATTCATTTCCGAAAATTTCAGTTCAAGTGAAGGAATCAAGGGTCCCTTTACCCTTCCCACAGCGCAAAACTCAAGCTAAAAAGCAAGTGGAGGAGGAAAAGGCGAAGGAGTATAATGAGCTTGTTAAACTTTTCAGTGAGGTGGAGATAAATGTGTCTTTGTTGACCATGATCAAGCAAATTCCCAAGTATGTTAAATTTCTCAAGGATTTGTGTGTGCACAAGAAGAAGTTAAAAGAGAATGAATTGGTCAGTTTAGGGAAGAATGTCTCGGCCCTTATTCATTCCATTCCTCAGAAATGTGAAGATCCAGGAGTATTTACTATGTCTTGTGAGATTGGGAGGACTCTTTTTCATGATGCTATGTTAGACTTGGGAGCCTCTATTAATGTGATTCCTAGATCAGTTTTTCAGATGCTTGGTATTGGACCTTTGCAGCCTACAGGGGTGGTTATTCAGTTAGCAGACAGGAGTCAGACTCAGCCAGTTGGAATCATTGAAGATGTACTAGTGAATGTGAAGGAGTTGATTTTTCTTGCGGATTTCTATATCTTGGACATGGAGGGGGATTATCTAGCAAATAGATCTCCACTTATTCTTGGGAGACCATTCTTGAAGACTGCAAGGACAAAGATTGATGTATATGTAGGCACACTTTCTATGGAGATAGGAGACACAGTGGTGCAGTTTAGTATTTTTGATGCTATGAAGCACCCCAGAGAGGATCATTCTATCATGAGCATGAACATTCTAGATGGGTTAGTTGAGGCGGATTTATTTGCTGATGGAGTTTCATGTGGTGTTCATAGAGGATATTTGAGCTCAGAGGAGGCTGAGGAGACATTTGCTATAGAGGAGGCTGATTTGGAGATTATTTCATATTCACTTTTAGTTGGAGATGATTTTATAGGTGTAGGGGATTGCACAGAGCCCCAGGGATCACCTACATTGATTGATATTTCAGGAGATTCAGAGGAGAGGTGTGAGAGTGTAGGGGATTGCACAGAGCCCTAGGGATCACCCATACCTACTGAGTAGTCACAGATTGAGTTAAAACCATTACTAGATCATTTGAATTATGTTTATTTGGGAGAGGAGCAGAGCTTACCTATCATCATCACCCAGAACTTGGATTTAGAGCAAGAGGACAAATTACTACATGTTCTGAGGCAGCACAAGAGAGCCATTGGGTGGACATTAGCTGACATACCTGGTATTAGCCCAGCCATTTGCATGCACCGAGTATTTTTAGAAGAGAATGTCAAGCCAGTCAGGCAACCACAGAGAAGGCTAAATCCATTGATTTTAGATGTTGTAAAGAAAGAGGTGACTAGACTCTTTCAGGCAGGTATCATATACCCTATTTCTAACAGTAAGTGGGTTAGCCCTATTGATGTGGTGCCTAAGAAATCAGAAGTGACGGTGGTAGAAAATGAGAGCAATGAGTTAGTACCCACCAGAGTGAAGAATTCATGGAGAGTTTGTATTGACTATAAGAAGCTGAACCAAGTCACGAAGAAAGATCACTATCCCTTGCCTTTTATTGATCAAATGCTAGAAAGGTTTGCAGGGAAGTCTCACTATTGCTTCCTAGATGGATACTTAGGTTATTTTTAGATTTGTATAGACCCGGAGGATCAGGAGAAGACCACTTTCACTTGTCCTTTCGGTACTTTTGCTTATAGACGGATGTCATTTGGTCTTTGCAACGCCCTAGGGACTTTCCAGTGGTGTATGGTGAGTATTTTTGGTGAGTTATTAGAATACTGCATGGAAATTTTCATGGATGATTTTTCTGTATTTGGCACATCATTTGATACGTGTTTGGATAACTTGTCTAGAGGACTACATAGATGCACTGAAACGAATCTTGTTTTGAATTTTGAAAAATGTCATTTTATGGTAGAGCATGATATTTGTATTAGGATATATAATCTCTAGGAAAGGCATTGAAGTAGATCCTACTCAAGTGAGTGTTATATCTTCTTTATCTTACCCCGTATACGTACGGGATGTTCGAGCTTTTCTTGGCCATGCAGGATTTTATAGGAGATTTATTAGAGACTTCAGTGGGATTGCTCGGCCGTTGACCAGACTTTTGCAAAAAGATGTGGAATTTTATTTTGACGAAAAATGCAAAAAAGCTTTTCAAAGATTGAGGGAGGCTCTTACTTCAACTTCTATTATTAGACCCCCTGATCGAAATTTACCTTTTGATGTGTGATGCTTCTAATTTTGCTGTAGAAGCTGTACTTGCATAGAGGGTGGATGGAGCGCCACATGTTATTTGATATGCTTCCAAGACCTTAGATGCTGCTCAGGCTAACTATACCACCACAGAAAAAGAGCTCCTTTTTATTATTTTTGCTTTGGATAGATTTAGATCATATTTGCTATGTTCTCATGTTATTGTATTTTCTGATTATGCAGCCTTGAAGTATCTTCTGAAGAAGCCAGATGTAAAGCCCAGATTAATTAGATGGATGCTTCTACTTCAAGAGTTTGACTTGGAGATTCGAGATAGGAGTGGCAAGGAGAACTTGGTGGCGGATCATTTGAGCAGAATAGAGGGAGATGAACACCCTACCACCATTGATGATGATATCAGAGATGAGCACATTTTAGTGATACATGGTGAGTCGCCCTGGTATGCAGATCTAGTTAACTATTTAGTAGCTCATGTTTTTCCTGCACAATTCACTAAGGCTCAGAAAGATAAATTTAAGAGTGATGCTAAATTTTGTGTGGGATGATCCTTACATGTGAAAATTTTGTAGTGATCAAATAATTAGAAGATGCATACCTGATCATGAGTTTTATTCAGCTCTTACATTTTGTCATTCATCAGTTTGTGGAGGACATTTTGGACCACAAAGAACAGCTAGGAAGGTTTTAGAGTGTGGATTATATTGGCCTACATTATTTCATGATACTTACTTATTTTATAAAAACTATGATAGGTGCAGAGAACAGGAAACATAGGAACTAGGAATGAAATGCCCCAACAAACTATGCTTTTTTGTGAAATATTTGATTTATGGGGGATAGACTTTATGTGACCTTTTCCTGCATCTTGTGGATTTTTATATATTTTACTTGCTGTTGATTATGTTTCTAAATGGGTGGAGGTCATTCCCTCCAAGACTGATGATTCTTGTGTTGTTGCTAGTTTTGTCAGGTCACACATTTTTTGTAGGTTTGGAATTCCAAGGGCCATCATAAGTGATCAAGGTTCACATTTTTGCAACAAGTACATGAAGGCTTTGCTTAACAAATATGGGGTTGTGCACAAAGTGTCTACTTCCTACCACCCCCAAACTAATGGACAAGCCGAAATATCAAACAGAGAGATCAAGGCAATTTTGGAGAAGACAGTTGGACCTGGTAGGAAAGATTGGAGCAAGAGACTTGATGATGCATTGTGGGCCTATCGGACAGCATATAAGACACCCATTGGAATGTCTCCCTACCGGCTAGTTTATGGGAAAGCTTGTCATCTACCCGTGGAGATAGAGCATAAAGCTTATTGGGCGGTGAAAGCTTGCAATTTTGATGCTAATAAAGTGGGAAAAGAAAGGAAGCTTCAACTTCAAGAACTTGAGGAGATAAGACTAGAAGCATATGAAAACTCAAGGATTTACAAGGAGAGGACTAAGAATTTTCATGATAAGTATATATTGAAGAAAGAGTTTCAAATTGGTACAAGGTTCTGTTAAGGCAATCTGTGGTCCGGAGTGACCAAGTGTTTTGATGTTTGGGCAAAGGGTTTAAGTTAGGCTTACCCTTGTGTTCTTATATGTGTATGTTGAGTGTGCAGGTTGTACAGGTTACACATATAGACTTGATTGGATGGACTCGGTATGGTGAAGGGTGGCATGGAGACAAGCTGGAGGCTTGTGTGCACCCGAGGGACCTTGGAGAGCAGGGACGATGAGATGAGGGGCGCGAACTTCGAGACATGCGTGAAGGATGGCATGGAGGCAAGCTGGAGGCTTGCGTGCATCTGAGGGACAGGAGCCAAAGATGAAGAGGGCGCGAAGACAACAGTCGTGACTGCGGATGAGGAGTCAGTCGAGTCGTGAGGGTACGAGTGCTGTGTGATTGTACTCAAGAAATCCTAGGGTTTGAGTGCGGAGTGAAATGTACTCGGGAAGGGTAACCTTAGGTATGTTAGTAGACCAGTCGACTGGCATGAGGGCAGTCGACTGATGAAACTCACAGAAGGGTCTCAACCTGGGACCAGTCGACTGCCCTGGGGGCAGTCGACTGGTAGGTGGCTGGTGAATTGGCTGAGAATTCGAACGTTGGGGTGCAACGATCGAATTTCAGTGGCACCAGTCGACTACCCTGGGGGCAGTCGACTGGTAGCGAGGGTTTCAACCCGAGTCCTATTTAAAGAGGACTTCGTGGTGGCTGAGATTCTTGACGAATCTTGTCTTGGTTAAAGGCAAGATAGTAGTCTTTGTGCTCAGAGGTTTGCTTGGGATTGTTGCGAGGTTTCTCCACCCACAAGGAGCGACGAGAGCTAGCCGGAGGTTATCCGGGGAGTGATCCACCGACGGATTCTTGGATTAGTCACCCGTCCGGGGTGGATACCAAGTAAATCGGTTTGTTAGCAGTGCTTTCTTTGTTGTTTGTGTTTATAATTATTGTTTCCGCTTGCGCATACAAACAACGTAGGAAGAACAAGCCGAAGATTCGAACAATCGCTATTCACCCCCCCCATTCTAGCGGATCGGAATCGATCCTACAATTGGTATCAGAGCGAAGGACCGCTCTTGATCTGACTAACCGCCGAGGGAGCACACGCTAGAGGAAAAAGAACATGGAAGACAAATTCGGGGACGACATCTACTCCCCGCTGACCTACGACCATGAAGATTTCGGGTATTGGAAGTCACGGGTGGAGACGTGGGTCGGAATGGAGTGGGACCTTCGGATTGCGCTTGAAGAGCCCTTCGAGATTCTAAAGGATAAGCACGGGAAGAGGCTTAGACCTAGATATTGGAATCAAGAACAAGAAAATCAATCCAAGGCGAATAAAAAGGTAATTGACATATTGATTAATACTTTGCCTACTAATGTTTTGAATGGTGTAGGAGCATACAAAAATGCACATGAATTTGGATTAAACTAAAAGAATTTCATAAACACCCTACACGAGGTCAAGTAGTGGATGAACCTGAGGAAGTGAACTCGATAGCCCAAGAGGAGGAAGAATTAAGTGAAAGATCATCAACCTCCTCAAGAGAAGAAGAGGAAGCATCAATCTCAAGAACTGAGGGGGAGGAGAGACCCTCAACTATACCGGATCAAGAGGAAGCATCCACATCATCCAAGGTCGAAGAAGAAGTCAACCTAGCCTCTACCTCCACCAAAGCAAAATCGAAAGAGCACATTACATGCTTTGGTTGCAATGAAAAGGGGCACTATAAGGACAAGTGCCCGAAAGGTAAAATGGAGGTAAAACCTAAACCTATTTCGATTCAATTAAATTCTAACATGAGGTGTAGAAATGGAGAATCCCAAGAGAAGAAGAGGAGGATTCGATGCTTCACGTGTGGTGAGCTGGGGCACTACCACACCAAGTGTCCAAAGAAGAAAGAGTTCAAGAAAATGGAACACTTGAGGAGATGGGAAAAAGAAGAAATGAGGAAGCAAAGACCACAACAAGGAGGGACTACAAGGGTAAGGGAGGTAATTCCTAACCCTAGGGTAAAATGCAATTCAATTTCAAGTTCCTCCTTGTATATTAAAAATAATGTTAAGAATCCATTCATGCATGCTAGAACTCATGAAAAATGCTTAATGGTGCATAATTTTGGTTTTAGATATAATGATAGGAATAGGGTTAACAAGGTAGTTCATAACCCTAGGAAAAGCATGCATCATGATAGACCAAAAACTTTTGTACCTAAGGATCACGACAGTAATTCCAAGAAGGGAAGGAATGTGCCTAGAATGGAGGGTAGGTCTAGGAATGTCCAAAGTGGACATATGGAATCCAAGGTTAAAGGTTTAGAAAGGGAAAATCAAGCCTTGAGGGCAAGGCTTGATACATTAGAAAAGACCCTAGAAAGATTCAAGATTGGGTCTAAGGGTTTGGATATGGTGTTGGGTAGCTTAAAACCCAACTATGATAGATCGGGTTTGGGTTACCGATCTAGAGTCTCCAAGGCCAACAAAAAGAAATATGCTGGGAAGACATATGAGCATGACAAGAAGGAGAAGTCCAAGAATGGCAAGGGGGTGCCATCCAAAGGGAAAGAAAATAACTTAACCAAAGACAAGGTGTCTAAGGTTAAGAGGGTTCATTTTGTAGGCCAAGAATCACCGGTGGCACACTGATGTGGCCTAGTGATGGTTGAGTCATCTAGGGAGGTGGCTAGGGCTAAGAGCTCAAGGGGGAGCTCGAGGAGCCTTTGGGATATATGGTGAATGGATCTTTGGAGGGTTCCTCCTAGAGGTCTAGATGGACCATGGAGTGTGCTAAAGGAATTGGAGACGGACTTGAGTCTCAACTCTTGGGTTTTGGCATGGTGTTTTTGAGATTCATGCATGGAAATATGACATTGGGGTCATATTGCATGAAAATTGATTCTTGGTGTGTAATTGCCATGTAAATCAATGCTAGGGACGCATTGTGGGTTGGCATGGGCAAAGACATCAAGAGAAAACCAAAACTAGGACTTTAGGGCAAGGTTTGATTGAAGTTTTTAGCTAGTTTTGGGTTTTGTGTCAGACATGAGAATGGTGATAGATACATTTTGGAATGTATTTTTCCCAAGTAGGTATGGGTACCACAAATGTCTCCAGAAAATTTGGAAATTTTTGGAGATTTGTGAAATTTCTAGCGCATTTCTGAATTTCATCAGAAAGGCTGAAATTCTGGTTTTCAGAGTATCAGTCGACTGCCATTTTGGGCAGTCGACTGGTAAAAGCTGAATTAAGTTTCAGCAGCTGGGTATGTGTCCAAATAATACAAAACAAGTGTATGGGTGGCTAGTACACATTGTTTATAGTCATTAGGGATTAAAAAAACCAATGATTAGGATATTATTGGGTTCTTTTTGATGTTAGGCAAAGGGGGAGAAGTTTGGGTTTAAGTTGGGAAACCAAACATACCTTTGCATAAAACCCTAGGTTTAGGGGGAGTTGAGATTAAGGGGGAGCATGATTGCTCCATTCTTGGCGTAAGGGGAACCTTGGAGAGGTTCTTAAAAAACCTTTGTAAGTCCAATGTAGGGGGAGCTTTCGAAAAGCTTTAAAAAGCCCGTGTGTGAAAAGTCCTAACTTGGAGGGTTAGGTGTAGGATGCCTTGGGATAGGATCCATCCATGCATTGCATATGCATTACTTTTGCTATTGACTACTATTTTGCTTTCCCTAACTTAAACGTATTGTCAAACATCAAAAAGGGGGAGATTGTTGAGGCAATCTGTGGTCCGGAGTGACCAAGTGTTTTGATGTTTGGGCAAAGGGTTTAAGTTAGGCTTACCCTTATGTTTTTATATGTGTATGATGAGTGTGCAGGTTATATAGGTTACACATATAGACTTGACTGGACGGCCTCGGTACGGTGAAGGGTGGCATGGAGACAAGCTGGAGGCTTGTGTGCACCCGAGGGACCTTAGAGAGAAGGGATGATGAGATGAGGGAGCGAACTTCGAGGCATGAGTGAAGGATAGCATGGAGGCAAGCTGAAGGCTTGTGTGCATCTGAGCGACGGGAGCCAAAGATGAAGAGGGCGCGAAGGCAATAGTCGAGGCTGCGGATGAGGAGTCAGTCGAGTCGTGAGGGTACGAGTACTGTGTAGTTGTACTCGAAAAATCCTAGGGTTTGAGTGCGGAGTGGAATGTACTCGGGAAGGGTAACCTTAGGAATGTGAGTAGACCAGTCGACTGGCCTGAGGGCAGTCGACTGATGAAACTCACAGAAGGGTCTCAGCCTGGGACCAGTCGGGGCAGTCGACTGGTAGGTGGCTAGTGAATTGGCTGAGAATTCGAACGTTGGGGTGCAACGGTCGAATTTCAGTGGCACCAGTCGACTACCCTGGGGGCAGTCGACTGGTAGAGAGGGTTTCAGCCCGAGTCCTATTTAAAGAGGACTTCGTGGTGGCTGAGATTCTTGACGAATCTTGTCTTGGTTAAAGACAAGATAGTAGTCTTTGTGCTCAGAGGTTTGCTTGGGATTGTGGCGAGGTTTCTCCACCCACAAGGAGCGATGAGAGCTAGCCGGAGGTTATCCAGGGAGTGATCCACTGACGGATTCTTGGATTAGTCACCTGTCCAGGGTGGATACCAAGTAAATCAGTTTGTTAGTAGTGCTTTCTTTGTTGTTTGTGTTTATTATTATTGTTTCCGCTTGCGCATACTAACAACGTAGGAAGAACAAGCCGATGATTCGAACAATCGCTATTCACCCCCCCTCTAGCGGACCGGAATCGATCCTACAGGTTCTATTGTACAAATCAAGGCTCAAATTAATTAAAGGTAAGTTGAGGTCTAGATGGGAAGGTCCATTTCTTGTTACTAATATTTTTCCTTATGGTGTTGTTGAGATTCAGGATGAGGCTAATAATTTTATTTGGAGAGTTAATGGCCACCGGCTCAAGAAATACTTTGAAGAAGTGAAGGAGCTAGATGTGGATGGATTGGACATCAAAGATGCTATCTACCCAACTTAAAGGGGAGTTTTGTCTTTCTTGCACTCTTATTTCATTGTATATATCATTTTTATGTTTGCTAGAAGTAAATCTTTCTTTCTTTTAAAATGAGTTTTTGCTAATAAATGCTTAGGTAGTGTAGAATGAATAAAGAGTTATTGTAGATACCATTTTATTCTTTTGGCACCTTATTTCTTGCATGATTTGGAATAAATGTATCATTCTAGATTTTCTCTATATCATTTTAGAGTCCTTTGAAAGTGAATTAAATTTGGTTGTTAAAACTTAAGATTTGAACCAATGGATGAAAAGTCTTGGATACTTGAGTACTACTTAGTTATGGACTCTAGATTGATGACTTGAGATGAATTCTTTTACCTAGTGAGGATTTGGCCTTATTTTGAGATATACAAATGTGATTGTACTCTAGAACTTGCTTAGGTTCTTTCAAAGCTATATTTCTATGATTGGACCACATATATAGAGGTGAATCATTTTGTTTCCTTTTTCATATCAATTTTTGCAACATTCATTTTTGATACACTCTTTATTCTATTTGTCCTTTCCCCATTTTTCTATTCATAACCATATTTTCCATGGACTTGGGTGCTTTGAGTGTTTCTTGATGTTACTTTGCCCGAGACGGTCAAAAAGCTAAGTGTGGGGGAGGTGGCTAGTGTTTTGAAGTGTTTTGGTAAGGAAGTATGTATTTTGGAAGTTATTCTTAGTTGAATTATGAGTGGCTAGTGTTTTGATGTGTTTTGGAATGAAGGATGTATCAAGGATGCAATCCAAAAGATAGAGAAAAAAAATGATAGTAGTAAATTGGAATTGAGAGGAAACAGTTATATGGCTAAGAGTATTCAGAAACATTTCTGTATAAACCCAGAATTTGTGATGGTGTGCCAAAGAATGAAGCCGAATTTGAAGCTGAATTGGAAGTTGAATTGGTGACACAGAATTTGTAGGTTTTGAATGGATGTCGGTAGTTGCAAATAGGTTAAAAGAATCTAGAAATGTTTGGCTATTTGTCACTGCTATTGAGTTGTTTAATATGAAAATAAAATTGTGAATGCTTGTGTATTAATTGGAGATTATGGTGTCAAGTTGGAATTTGGAGTTTCCCTCTAAAGTCTATGTGAATTTGTGCCAAGGCTGAAGATAGCAGCGTACCATGTATTGATGGCATGAGCAAACGGCATGGACAGACAGAGGATAGAGAGTTAGATGAATTTTGGATGTATCAGAAGATTTTAACTGAATATTAGATTTATCAGACAATTTTAGCTACACTGTAAGGGTAGTTGGAAGCTGAAATAGTTGCAGGAAACAGCTACAATGAAGTTTGTATCAAATTTTTGAACTCATCCATGGCAGACTTAGCTATGCAATCCAAGAAGCAGTCCAAATATCTGAGATTTGGCTGAATTGAAGCTGCAAAATTCATGCTGGAAATTGGGAAGCTCAGCTAGCCATTGTAAGCAATTGAAAAAAAAGAGAAAAAGAAGAAAACTTGGTTGCAGAAAAACAGAACAGCAACAGAAAAAAAGAAAAAAATACAAAAGAAAAAAAAGAAAAGAGCATGAAGAGGAAGTAAGTGATGGGTTAGATTTCTGAATTGGAGGAGGATGACAAGGAGCTAGCTGAAGATGTTATTGATTGAAAGAAGAGAAATCTCGGCAGAAGGCAGTTTCAGAATTCTGCAGTTCAGCTACTGATCAGACCCTGATCGGTCACCAGTCCGATCAGGGAGGTGTCTGATCGGTCAAACAGACCGATTAGAAGCAGCTCAAACCGATCAGAATGCCTCCAGCCCAATCAGAAGTAACCCTGATCGGTCTGCTTGACCGATCAGGAGGAGTCTGATCGGTCTCTTGATCGATCAGCGAAGCAGAAATTGAAGGAAGGGATAGGAATGGCACATAGATAGAATTGTCCCTGCATTTAGCAGTGTTGGAACTTGCAGAAGTCTATTCATGGATGGTGGAAACATTTATAGGTATCAAAGTTAGATCATTCTGAATGGTACTCTTTATTCTTGTGTTCTTGCTATAAAAGAGAAATAGAAAAGAGATAATATGTTTCTTGGATTCTTTATGTTAAGATCAAGATACAAGAGGTAAAATAGGAAGTGATGTCAAGTGCGAGCTGCTTGAGACAATAACTGTTGTGAAATGTGATAGAATATTTGAATGCATTCAGTCATTCGATCAGAAGAAGTCCCTGCTCAACTTAGCACTGAATTTAAGCAAATGAAACACTGAATTTAGTGATTTCAGAGTCACTGTCTACTCCCTGCCAACTTAATTCTGATTCCTGCAGAAGAAAGAAGAAAAAAAAGGCAAAGATCATTAGGTTACATTCTTGAGTATCCAAGTCTTCCACTTTCTTTACTTTTCCATTTACTAAACTTCTATTTCATTTTATCATTCCATATTTCCTAAACTTGTTCAAATAAGCCTTTTTAGGTGTGGATTCAAGTCAAGAATGATGGTGGAGAGTAGAGCATAAGTAAGCTTATGGTAGTGCAAGAACCATGATTGTGTTTGAGTGAGCTCCATTTTCATCAAAAATGTAGAATTTAGGAAGAGAGCCACTAAAATTTTCCTTGAGTGGCCTTGTGTGTAATTCATCTCAATGAATCATGAAGGATGAAGTATACTAAGTTGTTGACTAAGGGCAAGTTTTTAGTCCATTGAGTTTAGATTTTTGAGGATTGACAACCCTAGGTAATTTCCTTTCAATTGCTTCTAACTATGATTGAGAATAATCTAGGGGGTACATGATTAGTTCACTAAATTAGCTTGTGCGAGACGTCCAAAAGCAAGTGTGGGGGAGTTGATAATTACCAATTTGATACTCAATTTAGGCCCTCAAATCCATGTTTTGATTCCTTTTCATATGCTTAATCTTGTATTTACACTAGGTTTCATGAATTATTGCTATTTTGGTTTTAATTGCAAATCTTCTTATATTTGAGATATTGTGGCATTAATTTTGAATCTAATTTGGTAGGCTTTGAATGATCGGTCACGGAGACCAATCAGGACTATGTGTTAGATACAGATGCATTCCTTACCTGTCATGTGAAGCATATACGTATTTGACCATGATATACTTCTGTATATGCCTTCACATGAAACTCCAAATGTTAATGCAGTCTGATCTTGAATGAATCAGAATTACAGAAATTTTTCTGAAAACTGATTGTTCATAGATACATCAGAAATTTTTCTGTATCAATCATAAGTCTGATGAAGCTGCATTATTACTTGTCATATGAAACATATACATGTTTGATCATGATATATTTCTGTATATGTTTACATGTGCAATTCACACTCATTTCTATATGATACATATACATTGTTGTCATGATACATTTATGGTATATGCCTCTCATATGCAATTCCAAAATCATCCTTTGTCATACTTGTCATATGAAACATATACATGTTTGACCATAATATTATTCTGTATATGTTTTCATGTGTGAATCAAAAAATTATCCTTTGATTATTCTGGGTTTGGGGAGAGACCCATGTTTGAGGGGGAGGTATGTTCAAACTTAATAACCATACCCTTTTCGATGTTTGACAAAGGGGGAGAGAATGACTGATTAAGTTTATGGTTATTATAGGGGGAGGATCATGATTCCCTTATGAGAATTGAAAGGATTTCAATTGATTGATACCTAAACTTAAATCGGGTTGTCAAACAATAAAAAGGGGGAGATTGTTGATGCAGTCTGGCCCGGTTGTTGTTTTGGTGTTTGACAATGATTTAAGTTTGGTTGAATGAATGTGGATTAAGTCCTGGTCGGGGACTGGGCATGAAACCCCGGTGAGTGAAGCCGGGTCCTGGTGAGTGAAGCCAGGTGATTGGAAATCCCGGTGAGTGAAGCCGGGTCCTGGTGAGTGAAGCCAGGTGATTGGAAATCCCGGTGAGTGAAGCCGGGTCCTGGTGAGTGAAGCCAGGTGATTGGAAATCCCGGTGAGTGAAGCCGGGTCCTGGTGAGTGAAGCAAGGTGTTGGAAATCCCGGTAAGTGAAGCCGGGTCCTGGTGAGTGAAGCCAGGTGTTGGAAATCCCAGTGAGTGAAGCCGGGTCCGGGTGAGTGAAGCCAGGTGGTGAAAAGTCCTAATTCAGAAGGGTTAGGCGAAAAGTCCTAGCTTGGAGGGCTAGGTGAAATGTCCTAACTTGGAGGGTTAGGTGCAAATTCCCATCCTGGAGAATTAGGTGAAAAGTCCTGGCTTGGAGGGTCAGGTGCCTAGCTTGGAGGGCTAGGTTGGATGAAGTTCTAACTCGGAAGGGTTGGGTGAAAAGTCCTAGCTTGGAGGGCTAGGTGAAAAGTCCTAGCTTGGAGGGCTAGGTGAAAAGTCCTAACTTGGAGGGTTAGGTGCAAATTCCCAACTTGGAAAGTTAGATGGAAAAATCCTTGCCTTGGAGGGCTAAGGTGGATGAAAACTTAGCTTGGAGGGCTAAGTTTGAGACCCTGGATCGGTCTGGTGATCGATCAGGGAGTTGGCACGCTGCTCCTTAGTGGATCGGTCTGGTGACCGATCCAGCTATGCCTGATCGGACTGGTGACCGATCAGGGAGCAGGCTGCTTCCTTGCTGTCTTGCTCCTGATCGGTCTGGTGACCGATCAGGGAGCAAACGGTGAGTGAGTTCCCTTGCTGATCAAAGTCTTGGATCGGTCCGGGGACCGATCAGGGATCTTGGGATTGATTAAAAAACAACTGTTCATCTGCCCTAATCGATCTGGGTGACCGATCAGGATCCATTCTGATCGGTCTGGTGACCGATCAGGCTTCACCCTGATCGGTCTGGTGACCGATCAGGCGCAGAACTTTAATTCAAATACGTTGTCAGAAGCTCTGATCGCGTCTGTTTTCACTGCCGATTCTCTGATTCACTGCTGATATGTTTTGATATGCATTGCTAAGCCTCTATTGGAGTGTGCAGGTGATAGCAGGTGATTCAAACACTCAAGGAGGGTCAATGGGAGGCTTTCCGTTGAGCAGGTTTGGCTGTTTCTCATTCTCAGGTTTCAACGGGCAACTGATGCAGCTGGCGACTGACGGAGGCTCAGCTGGAGAGGGAGTCTTCAGTGGACTGAGTGCTCAGGGAGGTCAGTGGGTTCAGGCTGGCTTAGTGGATGCTGATGAAGCTTGTGATGGTGAGCAGAGCTTAAGTGATGAAGCTGAGGCAGAGGAGCGGCGAACAAGAGACAGACAGAAAACCTGGGAAGTTGTTGCTGGGCTGTGTTCGTGCTCTCTGTTGCTTTGTTCTTGAGCGATCTTGTTGCATTCCTGTGAGAACTTTGTGAGCTTCCCTTCTCGAGTGTCTCGTGTGCTTAATCTTGTATTCATCTACTGAGACAGCTTGTGGAGAGGTTACTCCACCGAGAAGGAGGCGCTTGATATCCGGTGTTCACCGGGGCTTGATCTGCCGACGATCAAGGGATCGCCCACCTCACGGGCACGCCAAGGAGTAGGGGCAAGTTATCCCCGAACCTTGTATATCGAGGTGTTAGCGTCGGTTTGCTTCCCTTTGTGTTTTACTGTCTGTTCTTTGCTGCTTCTGTGTTTTTGTTTCCGCTGCTACTAATCTGATCACGCAGAAGTATCAAAGAGCAAGAAATTGTGATTGACTAGATTCACCCCCCCTCTCTAGCCATCTCGTTCCCAACAAGTGGTATCAGAGCTTGGTGCTCTGTTTACGGCTTAACATCCGAGAGCTTACAACAAGATGGCTGGAAGAAAAGGAATGAGCACAAACCGACCTCCATTCCTTGACGGCACAGATTTTCCATATTGGAGGTCAAGGATGGAGTTCTATCTCAAAACCAACATGAGCTTGTGGTTCTCTGTCAAGGAGGGGTTTTCCCTTCCAAAGGATAATGAAGGAAAGGAGCTTGAGTTTTCCAAGTGGTCGGCTGAGCAAATCCGGAAGGGGGAAGCCAATGCCAAAGCTATTGTCACCTTGCAATGTGGGATGACGAAGGAGGAGTTGATCAAGGTGGGTCCTTTTACAAGTGCTAAGGATCTTTGGAACAAAATCATTGAGCTCCACGAAGGAACTCATGACACCCGAATAGCTAAGAAGGACCTCCTTCACAGTCAACTCCAAAATTTGTCCATGGAAGAAAATGAAAAGGTAAGTGAACTCCATGGAAGATTCAAAGAGATCCTCAATGGCCTCTACTCCATCAATGAGAAGGTAGAAAATAGAGACCTAGTGAGCCCAAGGGAGAAAGGGTTTGCTTTTGTTGAAGGAAACAAAAAGAAGAACAAGGAGGAGAAAAGCCACTGTCATGTGGCTCTCGTAGCCTTAGAAGAATCATCCAAGGAAAGTGGAGATGAATCAAGCTCCTCAACCGCGCCTTCATCATCTTCGGATGATGAAGAGGTAATCTCTCCCAAGTTAGATAAGTGCTATAGAGCTATCGCATGTCTAACTAAGATGCTTAAAAAATCTAAGGCCAAAGTTAAATCTTTGAAATTGGAAGTAGAACATTTAAAAACCTCTAAGGATGAGGTAATTGATGACTTGCATATTAAGATCCTTGAGGATGAAAATAAGGATTTGAAGAGCAAAGTTGAAAACCTCAAGAATATTCTTGAGAAGTTTTCAATTGGCTCAAAAACCTTAGACATGATCTTGAATTCCCAAAGGGAAGTTTACAACAAGGCCGGTATAGGTTACCGACCTAAGGAACCGACCTTTGTATCCTTAATGTCAAGAACCCAATCTAGAGCACAAAATAATTCTAGGGTTCAAAAGGTTAGAAAGAAAAAGACTAAGGCATGGGTGCCTAAGTCCTTCATTGAAAATGCCTTAGGTCCCAAAATTTGGGTACCTAAAACCTCCATATTTCGAATTGTATAAGCATTGTTTGAGGGGGAGCATCTATCAACATGGGAGGTTGATATTTGGTGCTCCAAACCCATGACCAAAGGAAAATTGTCATTCACATGGATGGTTATGGAAAATTTGAATTAAATGCTTTGAGCTCCATTGTTCTAGATCTTATGACAATGTAATCCCTTGGCTAGTGATTTTTATGGTATTCATGTGTTAAAATACTTAGTCATGGTATAATCTACTTTAGTGTTTAAGTTCTTCCATGATCAAGTATGCCATGATTTTCTTGTATGTGTTTCACAACATGAAAGTATTAGGCCAACATGAAGAACACATAGTTTGTGATGATCACTATCAAAATTCTTACAAGACATCACCAAACAAAGAACATGTGCTTCAACATTCACTATTTAAGTTCTTTGATTTAGTGCCCTCTTTGTATCAAACTAAGGTTTCTTGATATGATCATGCTTTGATACAAACATGTTTTGATACTCAATTTCATGCTTAGAGAACACCATCATGTTTTGACTCAAATAGTGTTGTAGAACATGGATGCATGCTAAAGAACAAGTATGGACACATTGAAAATCTCACAATACATCATTAGACAAGAACATGAACTTAACGTCTAGGTTCAGTGTTTTCTTGAAATGAATCAAAAGAATTGGCATGTATTCAAGGTCTTCACACTTAGTGTTGCTTATGATGGTAAATGAACTTGAAAAAAATTGGGAATTTGATCATGCCTTGATACTGGTATTATATAGGCATGTTTTGAAATTTAATCATATGTTGATCGCTTTCAAACTTATCATGTTTTCTGGAATCATGCTTTGAACTTTGTATTTACAAGTTTTACTCTCAAGATATATTGGAGATGTTGCATGATTTGATAATATACATGATAGTTAAAGAGATGCAAATCATGTTGTTTCCTTTGGGTAGAGAAACATGAATGTTGTTTAATGGAACTCTGTTAGGAGTTAAATTTGAATCTAATTGGGGTTTAGGAATGGTTGAGATTTGAAACAAAGTTGATTTCACAGTTTCTGAAATTTTATTTCTGAAACTGAAAAACCATTCTGTATCATCCCTGATCGGTCCACCGACCGATCAGGGGTGCTTCTGATCGGTCTGGTGACCGATCAGACCAACTCTAATCAAGGAACTCTCAGATCGTTCCAAATTGATCCAAAACCTCCTCAAACCAACTCCTTTTCATCAAATTGTATCAGTGTAATGATCATACCACCAACAAAACTGATACACACAAATCCGATACAAACCAAGTCCAAATGAAACATATTTGATCACCTATTGGTACAAATATGGTACTAAGGGAGCACAAATTTATTCAAGTGATACAAACCTGGTACTTAATAGTGATTTGATACAAACCTATGTTGGAATGTTTAAATTCTTAAGAAAGGGTTTGTTGAGTCATGACTCTTGATCTTAATGTCGTATTTCGGAATTGTTTCAGAAATATCGAATATTAATAGAGTCTACTCCCCTGTTATGGAATGCAAATTGTTAATGCAGTCTGTTTAGGAACGTATCAGAGTTTCAGAAATTTTTCTGAAATCCGATCGCTCCCCAGACTAATCATAAATTCTTCTGTATCAAGTAATCAACGAACCTGATCGGTCACGGAGACCAATCAGGACTATGTGTAAGATACAGATGCATTCCTTACCTGTCATGTGAAGCATATACGTATTTGACCATGATATACTTCTGTATATGCCTTCACATGAAACTCCAAATGTTAATGCAGTCTGATCTTGAATGAATCAGAATTACATAAATTTTTCTGAAAACTGAATGTTTATAGATACATCAGAAATTTTTCTGTATCAATCATAAGTCTGATGAAGCTGCATTATTACTTGTCATATGAAACATATACATGTTTGACCATGATATATTTCTGTATATGTTTACATGTGCAATTCACACTCATTTCCATATGATGCATATACATTGTTGCCATGATACATTTATGGTATATGCCTCTCATATGCAATTCCAAAATCATCCTTTGACATACTTGTCATATGAAACATATACATGTTTGACCATAATATTATTCTGTATATGTTTTCATATGCGAATCAAAAAATTATCCTTTGATTATTCTGGGTTTGGGGAGAGACCCATGTTTGAGGGGGAGGTATGTTCAAACTTAATAACCATACCCTTTTCGATGTTTGACAAAGGGGGAGAGAATGACTGATTAAGTTTATGGTTATTATAGGGGGAGGATCATGATTCCCTTATGAGAATTGAATGGATTTCAATTGATTGATACCTAAACTTAAATCGGGTTGTCAAACAACAAAAAGGGGAGATTGTTGATGCAGTCTGGCCCGGTTGTTGTTTTGGTGTTTAACAATGATTTAAGTTTGGTTGAATGAATGTGGATTAAGTCCTAGTTGGGGACTGGGCATGAAACCCCGGTGAGTGAAGCCGGGTCCTGGTGAGTGAAGCCAGGTGATTGGAAATCCCGGTGAGTGAAGCTGGGTCCTGGTGAGTGAAGCCAGGTGATTGGAAATCCCGGTGAGTGAAGCCGGGTCCTGGGGAGTGAAGCCAGGTGATTGGAAATCCCGGTGAGTGAAGCCGGGTCCTGGTGAGTGAAGCCAGGTGTTGGAAATCCCGGTGAGTGAAGCCGGGTCCTGGTGAGTGAAGCCAGGTGTTGGAAATCTCGGTGAGTGAAGCCGGGTCCTGGTGAGTGAAGCCAGGTGGTGAAAAGTCCTAATTCAGAAGGGTTGGGTGAAAAGTCCTAGCTTGGAGGGCTAGGTGAAAAGTCCTAACTTGGAGGGTTAGGTGCAAATTCCCATCCTGGAGAATTAGGTGAAAAGTCCTGGCTTGGAGGGTCAGGTGCCTAGCTTGGAGGGCTAGGTTGGATGAAGTTCTAACTCGGAAGGGTTGGGTGAAAAGTCCTAGCTTGGAGGGCTAGGTGAAAAGTTCTAGCTTGGAGGGCTAGGTGAAAAGTCCTAACTTGGAGGGTTAGGTGCAAATTCCCAACTTGGAGAGTTAGATGGAAAAATCCTTGCCTTGGAGGGCTAAGGTGGATGAAAACTTAGCTTGGAGGGCTAAGTTTGAGTCCCTGGATCGGTCTGGTGATCGATCAGGGAGTTGGCACGCTGCTCCTTAGTGGATCGGTCTGGTGACCGATCCAGCTATGCCTGATCGGACTGGTGACCGATCAGGGAGCAGGCTGCTTCCTTGCTGTCTTGCTCCTGATCGGTCTGGTGACCGATCAGGGAGCAAACGGTGAGTGAGTTCCCTTGCTGATCGAAGTCTTGGATCTGTCCGGGGACCGATCAGGGATCTTGGGATTGATTAAAAAATAACTGTTCATCTGCCCTGATCGATCTGGGTGATCGATCAGGATCCATTCTGATCGGTCTGGTGACCGATCAGGCTTCACCCTGATCGGTCTGGTGACCGATCAGGCTTCACCCTGATCGTTCTGGTGACCGATCAGGCGCAGAACTTTAATTCAAATACGTTGTCAGAATCTCTGATCGCGTCTGTTTTCACTGCCGATTCTCTGATTCACTGCTGATATGTTTTGATATGCATTGCTAAGCCTCTATTGGAGTGTGCAGGTGATAGCAGGTGATTCAAACACTCAAGGAGGGTCAATGGGAGGCTTTCTGTTGAGCAGGTTTGGCTGTTTCTCATTCTCAGGTTTCAACGGGCAACTGACGCAGCTGGCGACTGACGGAGGCTCAGCTGGAGAGGGAGTCTTCAGTGGACTGAGTGCTCAGGGAGGTCAGTGGGTTCAGGCTGGCTCAGTGGATGCTGTTGAAGCTTGTGATGGTGAGCAGAGCTTAAGTGATGAAGCTGAGGCAGAGGAGCGGCGAACAAGAGACAGACAGAAAACCTGGGAAGTTGTTGCTGGGTTGTGTTCGTGCTCTCTGTTGCTTTGATCTTGAGCGATCTTGTTGCATTCCTGTGAGAGCTTTGTGAGCTTCCCTTCTTGAGTGTCTCGTGTGCTTAATCTTGTATTCATCTACTGAGACAGCTTGTGGAGAGGTTACTCCACCGAGAAGGAGGCGCTTGATATCTGGTGTTCACCGGGGCTTGATCTGCCGACGATCAAGGGATCGCCCACCTCACGGGCACGCCAAGGAGTAGGGGCAAGTTATCCCCGAACCTTGTATATCGAGGTGTTAGCGTCGGTTTGCTTCCCTTTGTGTTTTGCTGTCTGTTCTTTGCTGCTTCTGTGTTTTTGTTTCCGCTGCTACTAATCTGATCACGCAGAAGTATCAAAGAGCAAGAAATTGTGATTGACTAGATTCACCCCCCCCTCTCTAGCCATCTCGTTCCCAACAATCTAGAGAAGAGGAGGAGGTCACCACCTCAAGGATTGAGGGGGAGGAGAGACCGTCACCTACACATGATCAAGAGGAAGTCTCCACTTCATCCAAGGGTGAAGAGGAAGTTAACCAAGCCTCAACCTCCACCAAAGCAAGGACTAAAGACCACATTGTATGCTTTGGGTGCAATGAAAAGGGGCACTACAAGGATAAGTACCCACTAGGTAAGAAAAAGGAGGTTCACCCTAAACCCATTGTAAATTCCTTTAAAGCTAATGTGGGTTGTAGAATTGGTGAAGCTCAAGCTAAAAGGAAGAATATTCGATGCTTCACATGTGGAGAACTAGGGAATTATCACACTAAATGCCCTAGAAAAGGTGAGCTAAAGAAGATGGAAAATCTAAGAAGATGGAAAAAAGAAGAAAGAAGGAAGAGAAGAAACTCACAACAAGGAAGGACTACAAGGGTAAGGGAGGTACCCTCTAACCCTAGTTTAAAAAGAAATTCGATTTCAAGTTCTTCTTTACATTTCAAGAATCATGTTAATTACCCACCCATGCATGCTAGAACTCATAAGAATTGTTTATTTGTGCATAATCATGGATTTAAGTACAATGATAGGACTAAGGGTAACAATGTAGATCATAACCCTAAGAAAAGCATGCATCATGATAGACCTAAGACTTGGGTACCTAAGGATCAAGGCATTGACCCCAAGAAGGGGAGACAAATGCCTAAGAAAATGGATAGGTCTAGGAATGTCCAAAGTGGACATATGGAATCCAAGGTTAGAGGGCTAAAGAGGGAAAATCAAGCCTTAAGGGCAAGGCTTGATACTTTAGAGAAGACCTTAGAAAGATTCAAGATTGGATCTAAAGGTCTAGACATGGTGTTGGGTAGCATCAAACCCAACTATGATAGGTCAGGTTTGGGCTATCAATCCAAGACCTCCAAGGGCAATGGAAAGAAGTATGCTGGGAAATCATACAATCTTATTAAGGAGGGAAAGTCTAAGGATGACAAGGGAATGCCATCCAAGGGTAAAAAGAGTGACCTAACCAAGGACAAGGTGTCCAAGGTTAAAAAGGTCAATTTTGTAAGCCAAGAGTCACCGGTGGCACACTGGTGTGGCCTAGTGTGGATGGAGTCACCTAGGGAGGTGGCTAAGGCTAAGAGCTCAAGGGGGAGCTCTAGGAGCCTTTGGGGTCCATGGTAAATTGATCTCAAAAGTTTCTTCCTTAGGAAATTAGATGAAATGTGCCAAAAAGGGTTGGAAGACTTAGGTAAGTCTTAATCCTAGATTTTGGCACATTAAAAGGAGAATTTAGCGGGAAAAAGATAAAAAAGGATAGTTAATTGATAAAATTGAGGTTTAATGGTGGAACGCCATATAATTCAATGATATAAATGAGTTGTGATCAAGGAGAAGAGGATGCATGGAAGAGAAGTGAGAATTAGCACTTTTAGGATGAGCTCATTTGATACTTTTTAGAAGAAGTAGGATTTCGTGCCAATCTTGGGATTTGGAGTACATTTATTTGGAAACATATTTTTCCCAAGTAGATATTGGCTTCACAAATCTCCCCACAAAATTTCAGAATTTTTGGAGATTTATAGAATTTTTATGATATTTCTGAACGTC
This sequence comes from Boesenbergia rotunda, assembly GCA_024364735.1. NCBI lineage: Eukaryota > Viridiplantae > Streptophyta > Magnoliopsida > Zingiberales > Zingiberaceae > Boesenbergia > Boesenbergia rotunda. Next base: position 104,544 of record JAGFNQ010000623.1, read on the forward strand.
GAACTGAAAACTTGAAAATCAGGTGGCAGTCGACTGCCCTCAGCCCAGAAACTCTCTGGAATGTTTGGTAGTCGACTGCCCATTTGGGCAGTCGACTGGTACATGAGAGTAGGCATAAAAAAGGGGGAGTTTCGACAATGAGAAGTTACAAGATTGTTATGGGATATGATGTAGGGTTAAAACTCTTGGTTATGACTTCATAGTCCTTGAATAAAGTGTTATCCCATGATTTGATAAGAATTTCTTAGATTTTATGGAAATCAAGAAGGATTGATAAGGTTCCCTAGGTATCTAAGATTTAGAGGTTAAACAGGGAACATTGAGGACAATTCCATGTGTCAAATTATGATGGGTGGATTTGACAAACACATGGAATTAGAAACGAATTTGAAAGTTGATACTTAATGCAAAATCCTTAAGAAACTTAGATGTATACCAAAAGTCAAGCACACTTGATATTTCCATGATATCATATTTTTCTAGGATAGGGTATATCCTAGCAAGTGTGCTTGCAAACTTTAGAGTTTTTAGACTTTTGTTGAGTTCTTTTTGGCACTTAGGGAAAGATTGCCTCGGGCAATGCTATAAGAGTGTCAAAGGGGGAAGCACTCGGGTGTTGGGTTGTGTATGACTCAACATGGTGTCTAGGAGGTTAAGTTGGGTAGAACTTGACTTGGGAAAAATGAAAATTGGGAGAAGGCATGGGTAAAGTGGGAGGTTGCCTCCTAGTTGCCTTGATTTTCATTTTGAAATTTTTGGATTTTATGTCAAACTTGGGAATGGTGATAGATACATGGGTAGATGTATTTTTCCCAAGTAGGTATGGGTACCACAAAGTTCTCCACGAAGTTTGGGAATTTTTGGAGATTTATGAAATTTCTGGCGCATTTCTGAAAATGGCCAGAAAAGACTGAAATCAGAGTATCAGTCGACTGTCCATTTGGGCAGTCGACTGCCAGAGACTGATTTGGATATCAGCAGCTGGTTTGGGGTCCATATGACAAGGAACAAGTGTATGGGGGTCTAGTACATGTAGTTAGGGTCATTGGGAATTTAAAGAACCAATAATTAGGTAATTATTGAGTTCTTTTTGATGTATGGCAAAGGGGGAGAAATATTGTGTTTAAGTGGGAAACCAATACCTTTGCTAGAAAGAAACCCTAGGTTTAGGGGGAGCTAAGTTTGAGAGGGAGTATGGCTGCTCTCTTCTTGGCGTAAGGGGAACCTTGGAGAGGTTCTTAAAAAGCCTTTGTAAGTCCAGTGTAAGGGGGAGCTTGGGAGAAGCTTCAAAAGCCCGGTTTGGTAGAAAATCCTAACTTGGAGGGTTAGGTGGGAAAAGTCCTAGCTTAGAGGGCTAGGTGTTGGAAAATCCTAACTTGGAGGGTTAGGTGGTAAAAGTCTTAGCTCGGAGGGCTAGGTGTTGGAAAATCCTAACTTGGAGAGTTAGGTGGTGAAAATCCTAGCTTGAAGGGCTAGGTGTAAAATTCCTAACTTGGAGGGTTAGGTGTGGGATGCCTTGGGATAGGATCAAGTTATGCATTGCATATGCATTCATTTAGCATGGTTTTTTCTATTTACTACTATCTTGCTTTCCTAACTTAAACGGATTGCCGACATCAAAAAGGGGGAGATTGTTGGAGAAATCGGCCCTAAGATGGTCCGGAGTGACCATAGGTTTTGATGTTTGGGCAAAGGGTTTAAGTTAGGTTTACCCTTTTGTACTTATATGTGTATGTTGAGTGTGCAGGTTGTACAGGTTACACATATGGGTTTGACGGGACGACCTCGGTACGGTGAAGGACGGCATGGAGGCAAGCTGGAGGCTTGCGTGCACATCCAAGGGACCTTGGTAAGCAGGGACGATGAGCTGATGGGCGCGGACTTCGAGGCATGCGTGAAGGATGGCATGGAGTAAAGCTGGAGGCTTGCGTGCATCCGAGGGACGGGAGCCGAAGATGAAGAGGGCGCGAAGGCAACAGTCGAAGCTGCGGATGAGGAGTTAGTCGAGTCGTGAGTGTACGAGTGCAGTGTGATTGTACTCGGGAAATCCTAGGGTTTGAGTGTAGAGTGAAATGTACTCAGGAAGGGTAACCTTAGGTGGGGTGAGTAGACCAGTCGACTGGCCTGGTGGCAGTCGACTGATGGAACTCACAGAAAGGTCTCAGCGGGCAGTCGACTGGTAGCGAGAAATCAGCCCCGAGTCCTATTTAAAGAGGACTTCGTGTTGGCTGAGTTTCTCGACGAAACTTGCTTGGATAGGGCAAGTTAGTAGTCTTGTATACTCAGGAAGTGTCCTTGGTGTTGTGGCGAGGTTTCTCCACCCACAAGGAGTGACGAGTTCTAGCTGGAGTTTATCCGGGGTTTGATCCACCGACGGATTGTTGGATTAGTCACCCGACAGGGGTGGATACCAACTAAAATCGCCGTGTTAGCATTGGTTAGTGATTTTATTATTGTTTTACTATTATTTCTGCTGTGCAAACTAACCGTGTAGGAACAAGAATTCGACGATACGCTATTCACCCCCCTCTAGCGTACGGACAAACGATCCTACAATACTATGATGGAGAAGCTAGCCTATGCTTTGGTATTAATGGCACGGAGGCTCAGGTCATTCTTCTTAGTGCATCCTATCATGGTTCTCACCAATAGCTCGCTCGGATGAGTCCTCATCAACCCGGAAACTTCAGGTTAGTTGATTATGTTGGATCGAGAGAAACGATAGAGGGGGGGTGAATATCATAAAACGCTTTTCGGATGAAAGCTAGAGCAAGTACACAGCGGAATAAAGACAATCGCAAACACAGGTAGTTTTACTTGGTTCGGAGCCTAGGTCGACTCCTACTCCAAGGCCCACGGTCGTTGACCGTTTTCTACGGGCAATTCTATAAGTTCGCAAAAACAGTTTACAAAATTGTATTACAAAATTAGTGCATTAAATTTAAAAGTAACTCTTCTTTACCGACGTCCGATGTAGATTATATTTTCTGAGCGGCGGGACGTCGTCGGCGCTTGTATCTCGAGTCGGGAGGTTTCCGGAGCAGAGCGCGGGGACAGAAGAGCGTGAATGCGTTGGATGAATTCGTTGTTCGAAGCCTTGGGGTCGAGGGCCTATTTATAGCCCCTGGGGGCGCCCGGAACGTCAGGGGTGCCCCCCCACGTGTCAGCCGATTCGCTTCCCTCTCGGTCAGCTCTGATCCCTTAAAACTCGAGATCAGGCTTTGACGGGGGCGCCCGGAACGCTGGGGGTGCCCGGATTGACCGGGTCTCTTCTTATCCGTTGGCTTCGATGGGATCTGCTTCGTTAGCTTCACCTGGGGGCGCCCCGGACCATCCGGGGCGCCCTGCTCATGAGCTGCAGAAGCAATTCTTTTGCTTATCTGTTTTGTGTTCACCTTGGGGGCGCCCGGGACACTCAGGGCGCCCTACTCAGCCTCTGCCTCACTCCTTTGAGGCTCTCTGAGCTGCAGACACTCGTTCCTTCGGTCCTGCATCCAGGGTTAGTCTAAAACAATATAAAACAATAATGTGTTAGTTTTATACAGCCTTAGCTGTCTTGGTTCTGACTTTGGGTCTCCAAAATGGAGCCCTAGTTCGAACCGACGCCTACTGTTCCCTCGACGGGGAACGCGTCCTCACCTACTCCTCTCGGGAGAATGTACCTGATGCCAACCGGCTCCTCCGGTTGGACTTTTGCCTAGCGGTCCTTCGCCAGGTCTTGGATACCAAGCTGTCCTTAGCCCGGTGCCTAGCATTCCTTCGCCAGGTCTTCAGACCCAAGCTGTCCTTCGCCTGGTGCCTAGCATTCCTTCGCCAGGTCTTCAGTCCCAAGCTGTCCTTCGCCTGGTGCCTAGCAGTCCTTCGCTAGGGCTTCAGTACCCTGGCATTCATTTGCCAGTGCCTAGCAGTCCTTTGCTAGGGCTTTGTACTCTGGCATTCCTTCGCCAGTGCCTAGCAGTCCTTCGCTAGGACTTTGTACTCTGGCATTCCTTCGCCAGTGCCTAGCAGTCCTTCGCTAGGACTTTTCCTGCACACTTGAGTAACATGTTAGATAACATTATACCTTAACTTTTGAACCCTGTTGCCATTATCAAAATACAGGTTTGACTTGGGTGCTTTCTACACCAACAATCTCCCCCTTTTTGATTTATGGCAACCCTGGTTCAGAATGTTAAGTTAATCAGAGCAAGTAAAAAATTAAATTTTGTTCCCTCCCCCTAGAAGGAATCTCCCATTAGATTTTTCAAAAATTCGTAGGGTTTTTGAAAATAAATTCTAAGTCTAAAGATAGATTTAATTTTACTTAGAATAATTTTCAATCTGAGACTTTATATTTTCCAAAATAATTTTGGTTGTGTATTTTGGAAAACTTGTAGAATATTTAAGTTTAAATACTTAGACAAATTTGAAAGCTTAAGAAGGATTTTGAAAACTTAAGTTTGATTACTAGGGAAACATTTTGAAGCCTTAAGTTTAAGTACTCATAAAGTTTTTGAAAACTTTAAAGTACTTAGTAAAATTTGAAAAACTTTAGTTTTAAGTACTTAGTGAAATTTGAAAAACTTAAGTACTTTAGGGAAGTTAAAAAAACTTAAGTACTTTGACAAACTTAGTACTTTGAAAAACTTAGTACTATTTGAATAAAGGATAGAGTTTGAAATTTTGAGAGTTAGAGAAAAAAAATTTAAAACTAAGAAAAAAAATTTTAAACTCTCTTCTTAAAAAAATTTTTAAACTAAGAAAAAAATTTTAAACTCTCTCCTTTCCTATCTCTCCCCCTTTGCCATATATCAAATACAAATAAATACAGCTGAAACAAAATAATTAAATTGCATAAAGGAAAATAACTTGCATGATTTTGCTGTACTGAACCAATTCATGATAAGAATTAAACCAAATCAGTTTTCTCTTTTAGGGACCTGTCTAACCCAATTAGCTACTTACTAACTGTTATAGATAGTAGTTTTCGCTAGGGTTAGTCAAGTTAAGTGTTCTGTTCAAGTTAGATTTTCTAAACTTGACACTTAACCTGATTATTGTGTAAGTTGTATTTAGTGCCCCAATTACTGCAGATGCACTGATCTACATCTTGAATTAAGGCAAAGACCTAAGCATCTCAACCCATTCTAGGTTATCAATCAAAAGTACCCTAAGGTGCTTGTGAGATGCTGGCTTCTAAATCTATAGGTGCATGCAGTTCTAGGGTTAGGGCCTGGCTAAATCCATTTACGAAAAAGCCCTAGTTTTGAAAAGGGGTAGTTTTGAAAATAAAACTAAGTCGGAAAAAAAGCCCTAGTTTATTTTTAAAACTTTTCGAAATTAAGTAAAGGCTAATTTTGAAAGCATTTAAAAACTATTTTAAAAACTGATTTTGAAATGAGTAAGAAAATCAATAGTAGACTTAACCTATTCTACCAAGCATAATCCTAACTGCCTTCTCAGTGAGCTAAACTCAGACTCAGGTAGGGGTTTTGTGAATATGTCAGCTAAGTTGGATTTAGAGTCTATGTGCTTAAGTACTATTTCACCCCTGGCTACATGATCTCTTACAAAGTGATGTTTAACTTCTACGTGTTTAGTTCTGGAATGTTAGATTGGGTTTTTAGTTAGATTAATTGAGCTTATATTGTCAATGAATACTTGAGTTTGGGTGTAGTTGAGCTGGAAGTCCTTAAGAGTGTGCATCATCCATAATAGTTGTGCTACACATTCTCCTAAGGCAACATATTCAGCTTCTGTTGTGGATAGAGCTACACAGTGTTGTTTTCTGCTGCACCAACTTACTAGACTCTGTCCTAATAGTTGGCAGCTTCCACTTGTGCTCTTTCTATCTAATTTGCAACCAGCATAGTCAGAATCTGAGTATCCTGACAAATCAAAGGTTGAGGTTCTAGGATACCAAATCCCTACATTTAGGGTGCCCTTTATATATCTTAGTATTCTTTTTAGGGCTGCTAAGTGCGTTTCCTTAGCACAGGTTTGGTATCTAGCACACATCCCTACAGCAAAAAGAATATCAGGTCTGCTGGCTGTAAGGTACAGTAGACTACCTATCATACTTCTATAGAGTTTAAGGTCTACTGGCTTACCATCAGGGTCACTACTATTTTTATATTAGTAGCCATGGGGGTACTTATGCTTTTAGAGTTATCCATTTTAAATTTCTTTATTAACTCTTTAGCATATTTGGATTAATGGACATAGTTTTCATCCCTAGTTTGTTTAATTTGTAAGCCTAGGCAAAAGTTAAGCTCACCAACTAAGCTCATTTCAAATTTATTTTCCATTATTTTAACAAATTCTTTTAGAAAGTTTGAGTTGGTGGAACCAAAGATTATGTCATCTACGTAGATTTGGGCAATAAATATATCTTTTCCTAGGGTTTCAATAAATAAGGTTGAGTCAATTTGTCCTTGTTTAAATTCTTTAGAAATTAAGTAAGTTGATAAGCGTTCATACCAGGCCCTAGGTGCTTGTTTTAGTCCATATAGTGCTTTAGTAAGTTTGTAAACGTGGTCAGGTCTTTCTATGTCCTCAAACCCAAGGAGTTGTCCTACATAAACTTCTTCTTTAATGAATCCATTTAGAAAGGCTGACTTTACATCCATTTGGTATAGCTTAAATCCTTTATGGGATGCAAAGGCTAATAACATCCTGATGGACTCAAGTCTAGCTACTGGGGCATATGTTTCGTCATAATCTAACCCTTCTACTTGGATGAATCCCTTCGCTACTAAGCGGGCTTTGTTTCTGACTATTTCTCCTTGATCATTTAGCTTATTCCTAAAGACCCACTTAGTGTCAATGATGGATTTACCTTCAGGTTTAGGTACTAGTTCCCAGACTTGGTTCCTCTCAAATTGGGCTAATTCTTCTTGCATAGCTATGATCCAATCAGGATCAGGTAGGGCTTCATCTATAGTCTTAGGTTCTATTTTTGAAATCATTGCTATTTGACTAAGGTTTCTATAGGAAGATCTAGTTATGACTCCTAGAGTTGGATCACCCATAATTTGATCGGTTGGGTGACTGAGTCTGGGTTTCTTGGTTTTTCTAGAACTTGGTTCAGCCTCAGGTCCGACTGGTCGGTTTGGTTCACTATTTGATTCAACTCTTTGAGCTGGTTTAATTATTGGTTCAATAATTGGTTCAGTTGACTCACTAGTTGGTTCGATAGTTAGTTCGTTTATGGGTTCAATTAAGGATTCATCAACTTGTTGATTATCTTCTTGATCAGTGTTTGATGAAGTTGGATTTGGATTTGAGTTAATTTCTTCATCAAATATTAGGTTGGTTGTTTCTTCGATTTTCTTGGTTTGGTTGTTGTAAACCCTATAGGCTCTACTTGTTGTTGAATATCCTAGGAAGATGCCAGGGGTTGACTTAGACTGGAATTTTCCTAGGTAGTCTTTGATGTTTAGGATATGGACTTTGCATCCAAAGACCCTTAGATAGTGTAGATTTGGAAGTCTATGGTAATATAGTTCATAGGGTGTTTTGTTGTGTCGCTTGTTGATTAGGACCCTATTTTGGATGTAGCAAGCCGTACTAATTGCTTCTGCCCAATATTGGTTGGCTAAGTTAAATTCATTGAGCATAGCCCTAACGGCTTCCTGTAGAGTTCTATTTTTTCTTTCGACTATCCCATTTTGTTGGGGGGTTCTAGGACACGAAAATTCATGTATGTATCCATTTACCTTACAGAATTTCTCGAACCGTTGATTTTCAAATTCTCCCCCGTGGTCACTTCTAAGTCTTTTGATTTTAGTATCGTTTTGATTTTCAATTAACTTACAGAATTCATTAAATAGGTTTAAGGTTTCATCTTTGGTCTTTAGAAACCTAACCCAGGTAAACCTTAAGTAATCATCAACTATTACCAAGCAGTACCAGTTTCCGCTTAGTGACTTGGCTCCATGTGAATCAAATAGGTCAAGGTGCAGGAGCTCAAGTGTGGTCTGAGTTAGATCAGATTGAATTGGTTTGTGATTAGATCTGGTTTGTTTACCTTGATTGCATGATTCACATATTACGTTTTCATGGTTTTTAATTTTGGGAATGTCTTTAATTAGGCCAAGTTGGGTGATTTTTGAAATGATTCTTAGGTTAGTGTGACCTAGTCTCCTATGCCAGAGGTTTGATTGTTCTAACTGAGTTAACATGCATTTAGGTACAAGTGGAAGGTTTATAGTGTAAACATTATTTTTCCTAGTGCCCTTAAGCATAATTCCTGAGTCTTGTACGTTTCTAATTAGGCAGTTAGAATTGTTGAAGGTGACTATATAACCAGAATCACATAACTGACTTATGCTAAGCAACTTAAAATTGAAGTTTTCAACCAAAAGAACTTTCTTAATCACAAAGTCAGATTTAAGTTCAATATTACCTTACCCAATTACCTTGAGTGTAGCATTGTTGCTAAATGCCACTGAGCCTAGGTTCTTGAACTTGAGTTTGGTGAATTTCAATTTATCTCCAGTCATGTGTCTGGAGCAACCACTATCCAACATCCATTGGTCCAAATCTTTATGTTCCTACACATAAGAAGTTTTGTTGATTTAGATCCAATTAGAATTAGAAATAGCTTAAATTGACTTTCACAACCTAGTCTGTCTCACCCAATCTAGGGTTAGCAATCACGTTAGCCTTATAGGTTTTGTGAGACAGGTTTTGGTAGATAGAATTTTGAAAAACATGATTTATTTTGAAAAACTTAGTTAATTTTGTAAACAATTGAATTTATTTTGAAAGAGAGTTTAAGTCTATAAGTAACTGAAAATTTGTGTTAGATTTGAATTTGACAAAGAATAATTTGAATTTGAATTTCAAAAATTGGCTTCCAGGTCTTGGCGAGGCACTAGGCCTTCTTTGGCCGTAGCCTTATTGGATCATCAACCCTTTCCTTGACAAAACCTTTTAATGAAATTTCATTTTCAAAATTAATCTTTGAAAAATTCTGATCTAACTAGTTTGGGTCTTGGATCGGTAGCTTCGGCTAGTTTCACCAGTCTAAAGAGACCAAGTATACTTGATCTTATTAGAATTGGTTTCCCTAACGTACTATCATCTCACCGCCACCCAATACTATGTTGTCAAGTTTCAGTTAAGTTTGTTCAGTCCTTAAACTAATCATTCCTAAGTCTAAGCATGGTAAATTACAGAAATTAAACAAACAATCAAACAAGCAAATTGCAGGCAAGTATTGAATTTTATCTAACAATAAATATAGTTTTAGTTTGGCTCCCCCTGGACTAAAGCCACGGTAATGGTTAGGCAAGATGTGAATCTTGTCCTTGGGGATCCAATACTGATTTGATCCAGTTTGTTTGTTCAGGTATAGTTTAGGTACCCATGCCTGAACTTTATTTCTAGACTGATTCAGTACAGCAAAATAGGATCTTTGTCTAGATTTGATTCTATAGCCTAGTCCGGATCGATTTAGAACCGATTTCTGTTTTCCAAGAATCATGTCAAGACCCTTGGAACCAGAAGTGAATTGTTTTAAGGCTGATCTAAGATCCTTAACCTGAGTTTTCAGGGAGGAGTTCTCTTTCTCAAGTTTTTCAGCTTGAGTAGAGGTTCCTTCTTGAACCTTCTCAGTTAAGAGTCTAGAGTCAGCTCCCTCTTTCAGGAGTTTTACTTCCTGTCGGAGGGATTCGACTCGGAGATTAGCTTTCGCCAAATCTCGAGAAAGATAAGATATTAATTCATTTAATTGACTTCTAGTAAAACCACTTACCTTGATTTCGCCGTCCTCTGAAAATGTTAGTCTGCCGTCGTCCTATTCTGATTCTGACTCGGTCTCGACTTCTTCTGAGGCGGTTAGTGCGAGCAGGTTCGATTATGGGACCTCTTCTTCTTCTTCGGAGGAGGACTCGTCCCACGTTGCTTGAAGTGTCTTCTTCTTCGGAGGAGGACCGTTCATTAGTTCTTGAATTCGGGCGTGTAGCTGAGCTGCTGTTTCATTGTAGGTCATTTTGATGGTATACAGCTTGTTCAGGAGCAGGTCCCTCTTGTTGGTCCGAGTGTGTGATGTTCCTTCGTGCAGCTCGATCAGTTTTCCCCACAGCTCCTTGGCACCGTTAAAAGGGCCCACCCGGTTCAGCTCCTCTTTTGTTAAGCCGCATTGGAGGGTCTGGGTCGCCTTTGCATCCGCTTCAATTTTCCGTTTCAGAGCGGTGTCCCACTCTGTGTAGCTTTGAGGTACTCCTTCGGCATTTTTCAGAATCTCCAGTCCGGATTGGATGATTATCCACATGTCCACCTGAGTTTTCATGTAACACCCAATAATTTCCTGGTATTATTAGGGATTTTTAGGAATTTTTCTAGTATTTTTCGGAATATTATAGCATTTTTTTCGGAATGATTAGAAAAAAAAAAGAAAAACTTTAAAGGGGTCGGGTGGGGATTGAACCCGCGACCACAGGGAGGAAGGGAAGCCAAGCAACCAACTGGGCTAGGGTATCAAGCACAGAAAATTATGGAGAGAAATAATGTTATAGAGTAGTTACGTTTTTTTCATTAAGAGGTATATAAACCTCGCTTAGGTTGCGTGAAACCCCAAGTTGGAGCCGTAGCCGCGCGTGAGAGAGAGGAGAAGGGAGGGCTGCGAAACAAGGGATTTTCAAGGGAGCTCTTCTTCTTCTTCTTCTTTCCCCTTGAGTAGAAGCATCTAGGGTTCCTTTCTAGGGCTAAAGGTGGAAGCTTTTTACAAGGAGGAAGAAAAAGGATTTCGTTAGGGAGTTTTCTCCCTGTTTTTGTGAGTTTTCTTCAAGAACGATGTAAGTAAATCGCTCACCTGCAATAGGAGTAGTTTCGTTTCGAAATTCTCATTGTAGAACCCTAGTTTTCGAAAAGTAGAAGCATGGTTAAGAGAGTTTTGCTATTCTATGTTTTAGCTATTAAAGTTGCATGTTTTATCATGTTAGAAATTCAATTTGTTTGTATTGAATGTATGTAGGCCAAGCATGATGAGTTTCATACTTATGAAAAGACCTAAAAGTGAATTTGAGTTAAGGAGCACACAAGGTGCTCGATGGAAAGTTAAAGTGAGAAAAGTAAAGGTTTTTTTTTTAGCATGCAAATATATGCAAAAATAAGTAAAGTGATAAGTTTAAGTATGGTAAGTAAGAAAAGTATTTTACTTTGAGAAAGAGACATGTACCGGGCAAATGTAAGGCCCATCGAAAGTTAGAAAGTAAAGTTCTAATAGGGTGCGGTGGCTAGCTACCTCGCAACCTATTAGAAAAGCGCGCAATTGGTACACCGATACCATGGTACAATGTCAAGGCCTAAAGAGAAAGTTGATTACTATTTTTAAGTATATAAGTATGATCAAGTAGTTTCTTTTTGAGAAAGTGTTTAATTATTATATGTGTACCTTGTTACAATGCAAGCATGATAAAGTAGTTCAAGTAGTAAGCATGGTTAGTTGTGTACATTGATACATTAACAAGCATGATAAAGTGTTTCAAGTTGTAAGCATGTTTAGTTGTAAGTTTTGAAGTAAGTAAAGTTTTAAATCATTCTTTGAGATGAGCATGTTTAGTATTGACATCATGATTTTGTGAGTAGGGATTTACTTACTAAGCATTGTGCTTATTAGTTGCATTTTCCTTCTATTGCAGATAAAGGAAAAGAGAAAGCGTAAGTTGGGAGGCGACAGGACTTGCATTGGTGTTCAGTGGCGGCGGAACCGTGGAAGAGATCTTTGGGAATAAGTATTATAGAAACATTTGGTTATGGTTTTGGGTTCATAGAAAGTGATCAGTGTGTTTAAACTATGCCTAGAGACAAAGTTTGGTACAAACTTTAGTATATTTATGCAAGTGTTTTGTTAGTTTTGTTAAACTCCGCAAAGTTTCAATTTCAAGTTGTGGTATTGGTTTTGAGTTACTAATATGCTAAATAAACTAGGGTAGAATATAGATTTGAAGTTATATCTTAATGTGAAGTGATAGTATGTGATTTGTGGATGTTTGAAAGTGGTTATCAGCTCTGAAATTGCAGGTTTTCAGGCGTGCCAGTCGACTGGCTCAGATACCAGTCGACTGCTATGTCGAACAGAACCTTCTGTTCGATATGGCAGTCGACTGACCATATACCAGTCAACTGACACCAGTCGACTGCTATAATAGCAGTCGACTGGTGCCATTGAAAAGAAACTGTGTAGAGTAGTTCGTTAGTGCTTTGGTCATGCAACTAAGAGGTTGATGGGTCAAATCCTGGCAAAGCAAATAAAATGAAAGTTGTTTTGTTTTTTTTGAAAAAAAAAGAAGGAAGAAAAAAAAATTCAGAGCAAGTTAAGGGGACTCAAGTAGGTGTAACCTAAGGCTAAGGATAAGGTAAAGTTAAGGTCCAGTAAATGTGGCGCCCGCCTTAAGAGAGAAAGTTAAGAGAAGTCGGGTCGTCACATTTCAGGTGGACTTCCATTCGACTTTTCCAGTAGGAAAAGTCTTTTCCACTGAAAAGTGGAGGTCTGGCTGTGCTGAATCCTTCTTGCATGGCCATTAGGGATTTTATCTGAAAAAGAGATAAGAAAAAGAAAAAACTTTGTCCCAAGACTTGGTCTTGGATTAGTAGTGCGGGATAAAGAAAATTAAATATCGAGGGGTGTTGCACCAACCTCGATTAACGAGAAAATTTTCGAACAAAAAAATAAAAAATTTCGTAAAAATCCGAAAAAAATTCTCAAACTGGTGGTTGTACCAAGTTTGAGCTTCCCTGCTCTGATACCACTTGTTGGATCGAGACAAACAATAGAGGGGGGGTGAATATCGTAAAACGCTTTTTGGATGAAAACTAGAGCAAGTACGCAGCAGAATAAAGACAATCGCAAACACAGGTAGTTTACTTGGTTCGGAGCCTAGGTCGACTCCTACTCCAAGGCCCACGGTCATTGACCATTTTCTGTGGGCAATTCTATAAGTTCGCAAAAATAGTTTACAGAATTGTATTACAAAATTAGTGCATTAAATTTAAAAGTAACTCTTCTTTACCGACGTCCGATGTAGATTATATTTTCTGAGCAGCGGGACGTCGTCGGCGCTTGTATCTCGAGTTGGGAGGTTTCCGGAGTAGAGCGCGGGGACAGAAGAGCGTGAATGCGTTGGATGAATTCGTTGTTCGAAGCCTTGGGGTCGAGGGCCAATTTATAGCCCCTGGGGGCGCCCGGAACGTCGGGGGCGCCCCCCCCACCCCACGTGTCAGCCGATCTGCTTCCCTCTCGGTCAGCTCTGATCCCTTAAAACTCGGGATCAGGCTTTGACGGGGGCGCCCGGAACGCTGGGGGCGCACGGATTGACCGGGTCTCTTCTTATCCGTTGGCTTCGATGGGATCTGCTTCGTTAGCTTCACCTGGGGGCGCCCGGACCATCCGGGGCGCCCGGGAGCAGTGGGGGCGCCCGGGAGCACGGGGGCGCCCTGCTCATGACTTGCAAAAGCAATTCTTTTGCTTATCTGTTTTGTGTTCACCTTGGGGGCGCCCGGGACACTCCGGGCGCCCTACTCAGCCTCTGCCTCACTCCTTTGAGGCTCTCTGAGCTGCAGACACTCGTTCCTTCGGTCCTGCATCCAGGGTGTAGGACCAATGCACGTGAGAGGGGGGGTGAATCACGTGACTTTTAAAATCTTTGTTATAGAATCAGAGTCGATAGAAAATTGTACGATGCTTTGAAAAACGTGCACAGCGGAAAAAAATAAAACGAAAAGCGAAAGTGAAAAATAATAAAAAATTACACGAGGAGTTTTACTTCGTTCGGAGCCTTCGGCGACTCCTACTCGAAGACCCAGGCTCCTTGAGCCTTTCCTGTGGGCAATCCACTAAAAACCTCTACCGGCAAACTCCCGGTAAAGTGATTTGAATACAAGATTAGGTGGAAGTGTAACAACCCTACACTTTCCCTTTTAATAATTTAAGTGCAGATAGAACAAAAATTATGTTACCCAACACTTAGATTTATCTGAAGTAGCTTGGGTGTTGGGAGCGATCTTTCGGCAGCGGTCGGACAGCGTCGTGTCAAAGCACAAACCGCAGCAGAGGAGCGTGGAAGCAAGAGAGTGCCAAAGTTTGAACCAGAAATTTTTTTTCTATTTCTTAGAGGGCTTGCTTGCTTCCTTTTATAGTGCCTCGATGCATGATCTTCTCAGCTCAAATTTTATCCATCAGCAAGAAGGATAACGTTTCTATCTTTGCTTCACTTAAATAATTTAAATAAAATTTAATCTGAAAAGTTAACCAAGAGGTTTTATCATCTTACCTCACCAAGGCTTTTTGTTTTTTGAAAAAAATAATTCAAAATACAATTTAAAAAGAGATTTTATCCTTCTAGCTAGGCTTCACGTGAGAATTTTAAGCATTAATAGGAATAATTAGAAAATAAAAATAAGATTTTATCATTAGTAGGAATAATTTTATTCTCCAAAAAATTAGAAATACGAATAATTTAAATGAAAATTTATCCTCCACCGAGGCTTTAGATGAGGAATAAATTTATAAAATTAACCTACAAAATCTAATTAGTTCACATATCAAATAAATCTTGTAAAATAGAGATAATTAATTTAGAGTTAATTAGACCCCGTCCAAACCTGGATAAGGATCTAACCAGGACTCAACCGAGGTCACCAAAATGGGCCTAAGTTGGAACGCGCCTACAGTCCTAAAATAGGACCCGTCCTCACTAGTTCGCTCCTCAAGTGACTTACCTTGCTTACCTTGTGCAGCTCTACTCAACTTCTTAACCCACCAAGTCTTCCTGCCAGGGCTCAACCACCCTGGTCTTTTTGCCAAGTTTCAACCAACTTGGGCTTCAGCCAATTGTCAGGCCTCACGAACCCAACTGGACTTCCTGCCAGGACTCAACCACCTTGGACTTCAGCTTGGTGTCAGGTCCTAAGTCTTTCAACCCTGCACACTTAGTAAAGAGGTCAAAACCAAAAGCAAGCCTAACTTTAACCTATTTGTCATTCATCAAAACCCAAGTTTAACTATTAGTACAAATTGCACCAACAATCTCCCCCTTTTTGATGCAATGACAACCTGGGTTAAAGTTAGAACATACCAGATAAAGCAATGAGTCCAAAATGAATATGCAAATGACATGCTCTAAGATCTGGAATTTTTAATTTCTTTAAGATTTTAATTTCTAAAAACTTTAACTTCTAACATAACCCTTAAACCCTCCCCCTTTGGCATTCATCAAAACAAAGAAATAATAAGTGCGTAAGCATCAAAAATAAACCAAGCATTCAAGTAATATGCCAGCCAAAAAAAACTTTAAGTATCTGGGGAAGAAAAAATGCTTAACAAGCATACTAAGTTTCTGAACTGATTCAGAGGGGGAAGTCAAGTTCTTAATTTAACACAAACAATCTAAGAGCATAAAAAAAATGACTAGGTGTAAATTTAGAAATGACTTTTCTAACACCATTTTCAAAAAAACTTCCTTCAAAATATCAATCTTTTCCAAACCAATAAAGAATATCTCAAAGCTAATTAATGAGAAGGAGAAGATTTCTCCAAAATTTTCTTTTCAAAAGATCATTTAGAATATTTTCAGGATTAATTTGAGGAAAAACTTTCAAGATAATTTTTTTTAACTAACATATTCGAAAGAGCACAAAAAGAGAAAGATTTTAACTTATGCTCTCCTTGAACCAAGTAAGAATTTTAACCCTTTCTAGGTGTCTAACCTTAATTACTAGCTAACTATCTAGATGATAGTAGTGTTCACTGGGTTAGTCAAGTCAAGTAATAATGTCTAGCTTAGATGACTACTTGACTTGATCACTGTAATATGGGTATTTTACGCCCAGACTTACTGCGATGCACAGATTTAAGCATTCTGAAGTCCAGGCAAAGTCCTATGCATCTCAGAACCGTTCTATGTTTTGCAAGCACAAACAAGTTATCCTTAATGTGTTTTGTGAGATGCGGCTACCTAAATCTATAGGTTCATGCAGTTTTAGGGGTCAAACATGTTAGTGAGAGCCCTAGAGCCAATCATGTGATGGTTGTTGTATGGACTCATTGTATCATATTTCATATATATATATAAAGGCAATTGATTATGGTTATTATACTTACTTGTATTGGTGCCAAATAACTAAGTGTAATAACGTCCTTGGTAGTAGGTTCATATCTATATCAATCGATTGGTTGAATCGATAGTGAGATGATATAGAGAACACTACTCTTAATTATTCCTAGTCAAGTATTAACATTCAGGGACAATGTTAATGCATAGAGACTAGCATGTAGGTTAACACGATGACTTGATCTCACAAGTCATGGATATGAGATATCAAGTTGACACATGAGTATGCATTGGAGAATGTATACTGAATGACCCACCATGAGAAAGTATCATGGATCGTTATGAGTGTCATATACTTTCTCATGTGACTATTAGTATGACTATTAGTCCTTAGACCTGAAGTCACCATAGTTCCCTACATAAGGAGTTATGTACTTTGGTTTCGTCAAACGTCACCCGTAACTGGGTGGACTATAAAGGCGATTACTGGGTATGTAACAAATTATGCGGAGGGATGTGAGTGATGTAGATAGGATCTATCCCTCCTATATGACGGGAGAGATATCATAGTCTTGATAGAGTGAGATCACTAAGTGCATGGCCATGCCCAAATAAGGCAATATGAGATATTGAGCTTATTTGATTATAGTGAGTTTACTTGGAGTTCAAGACACATAGATTGATTGGAGGATGACACGGTCTATGCTTCATAGAAGATCAATCTAGATATCGACGATAAAAGGACATTGTCACATATTATGAAAGTCATAATTAGTAGTCACATTGGTGATGTTGGATCTCAACATTCTTGTAACTTGGGTAGCAATGATGTGTTGCTAGATACCGCTCATTGCTTATGTTTCTAAGAGGTTAGAAGCATTGCCAACGTTACAAGAACCTATAGGGTCACACGCAAAGAACAAATAGATGGAAAAAAAAATGAAGTCAAGTTCGACTTGGCTAAATATGGAAAGTTCATAAAAGGCAAGTTTGACTTGACCCAAATCCAAATCAAGCTCTGATACCAAAGAAATGGAGTCAAGTTTGACTTGACTAAATATGGAAAGTCCATAAAAGGCAAGTTTGACTTGACCCAAATCCAAATCAAGTTTGACTTGACTTGGTTCCACTTCAAGTTAGACTTGACATGGGAGAAGAAATGGAGTCAAGTTTGACTTGACTAAATATGGAAAGTCCATAAAAGGCAAGTTTGACTTGACCAAAAGACCACCTCACCTTGACTTGACCAAGTGATGACTTGGCTTGGTATTTGACCAATGATGATGCTCCACATCATCTCCAAAGGTTGTAACCCCCCATTTGAATTTGAATTCAAATTGAAAGGGGGTTATGGCAGGCCACTTAATGGCCATTATGGCCGGCCACTTAATGGCCATTAATGGCCATTATGTGGCCGGCCACAATGAGAGAACAAAACAATGTTTTGTTCCATTTTTCTCATTGTGTGTCTTCTCTTCTTCCTCCTCCAAGTGTTGGAGCTCTTCTTCTTCTTCTCCTCTTGGCCGAACCCTTGAAAGGTTCTAGCACACCTAAAGGGTTTCCTCCATCCACTTTGTTTACGTGGATACTTCTAGAGGGACGGCACTTGACGTCCTAGAGATCCGACATCCAAAAGGAGCGAGCGGGATTAAGCAGGGCACGCACCAAAGGTAAAATGGTTTATCCCTCTTTAGATCTAGGAGTAGATCGAGTTTTGACCATGAAATGAATACGTGAATTTTTGTTTCGGAATTTTTCTTTGCACGAGATCCATGGCTTTGGGTTCTCGGGGTTTCCGCGACGCGAAAAGGCGGTTTTCGCGGCCCGAAAAACCCAACAGTGGTATCAGAGCCACGTGCGAAGCACGTATTTATTTATTTTTGTATGGGATACAAAATTTAGAGTAGTTTATGATTCTGTAATTTTTCTAATTTTTAGGATTTTATGAGTATTTTTCTCGTAGAGGCGAAGCAACGAGTGCGAAGCACTTGTACACTTCGACCAACGAGAAAAACTTCTCCGAAACGGCAAGTTTCGCCCAAATAGATTTTGGGACAGCGGGTTAGGCACTGTTAGATCGTGATACGACACTCACGAAATTAATTTCGTGAGTAGGGGCGCCGCCCCTAACCCCGCAAGGGCCTTGTCACGTGATTGTGCCCGAAACCCGCTTAACGGGACCGCCGTGGAGTTGTGACTCATAAAATTCGTAAAATACATAGAAAAATTAGATAAATTTCTGTAAAATACATAATTTTGAATTATGTACAGTAGTGTGATAGTCATGGCCCAAGACCCTATTTTAATTAGATTAAAATATGTGTGTAATTCATATTACGGCCTGCGTGCCGTTATTTGTGTTGTGTGTGTTGTATTGTGATTGCGACCCGCGTGTTGGCCTTTTATTTATCATTTCTGTTAAAATTAGTTTAAGACTCGAATGTAACTCGAGTATAAATTTTGTAATGTACAAAATTGAAGATGAAGGAAATTCTGGAGAAGACGGACTCGTGGGAAGCAAGCCGACAACACATGGGGTTCTGGAAGGAGGAGCTTGGAGAAGCTGCTGCCTAGACCCTAGGTTGACCAAAGGATCTTCTCATTGGCTTGAGAAGATCTTAGTAGGGCCATGACTAATCACACTTTAATTTTCTTGTATACTTTATTTTTGCTTATATGTATGTGATGCATGTTAGTATATAATAGAATATACATGAGTGTATGTGATGCACATGTAATGTGGGAACCACATCTTGATGTGCACCTAATACACATTTAGGTTAAATTAGATTTAATAAATGCCTAAATACGATGCACATCATCGATTAGATTAGATCTAAATCGAAATCAACTCGTATATGCCTAACAAGCCTTGATACCCATCACTACCACGATCATATGCGATTGTTGAATCTGCCAAAGCAGAGCAATGCATTTAATCGTGGTGGGATGCGGAGGGACAACCTTGGTCCCGCCTATCACGCTTGGGTTAGATTGAGCTCAATTAGATTGAGTAACTAGTTAGCTCAATTGGATCGAGCCTAACTATAGGCATACTCCAATAGTTGGAAAGGTAGGACAAGATCGCATTTATCAATAGTCTTGGGCGATTTAGCCAAAGCTAACTCAAGATTATTCATAAATGTTAATTCTTTATCCTATAAACAAGAGTTGCATAGAGATGTAATTGGTAATTAGTACCTACCGATCATACTAAGTCTTGGGCGATTTAGCCAAAACTAACTCAAGGCGTAGTATGATGTGGATCTTGACCTACGAGAATTATAGTTAGTTGGTGTGGATCTAGTAGTGTGGTTTTACCACATCTATGACTCGATTCTACCAAAGCCCTATAATTCAGTGGGAGCATCATTTAAATTAAAGACCTAGTTAAATGATAAATAAAATATGATACAATGGTGGATATTTATTTTCTGTATTTTATGTTGTAGATTACCATGTCAAACACGAACACTCTCTCTCTACGATCTGTTCTTGAGAAGGACAAGCTCCTAGGAGCTAATTTCCTGGACTGGTACAGGAATCTGAGGATAGTCCTCATGCAGGAACGTAAGCTGTACGTTCTGGAGCAAGCAGTTCCTGATGCACCACCAGCCTCTGCCGCTCGTAGTGTTAGAGATGCTCATCAGAAGCATCTAGATGACGCGTTAGACGTGTCATGCCTAATGCTATGCTGTATGTCTCCTGAGCTTCAGAAGCAACACGAGAAAATGAATGCTTTTGATATGATTGGCCATCTCAAGCAACTATATCAAGGGCAGGCAAGGCATGAGAGGTTTGAAGTGACTCAGGCCCTCTTTTCATGCAAGATGAAAGAGGGAACCCCTGTAGGAACTCACGCACTCCAAATGATTGGGTACGTCGAGAACCTCGAGAGGTTGGGGTTCCCTTTGGGCCAAGAGCTGGCTACCGATCTGATCCTGCAATCGTTGCCGGTGAGTTACCGTCAATTCGTCATGAACTACAACATGAACGAATTAGACAAACCACTGCCCGAGATACTCAACATGTTAAGAACTGCTGAGCCTAATCTCACCACTGCCAAGTCCAGTACCGTCCTAATGGTACAAAAGGGCAAGGGTAAGGGCAAGTGGAAGCCCAAAGGTAAGGGTAAGACCCAAACAAAGGGCAAAGCCAGCTCTTCAACACTCAAACCTAAAGGTGGGGTTGCTAAGGATGCTACCTGCTTCCACTGCGGTAAGACTGGGCATTGGAAGCGGAACTGCAAGGTATACCTGGAAGATCTGAAGAAGAAGAGAAGTGAGACTTCTACTTCATGTATAAATGTTATAGAAGTCAACCTTTCTATTTCTACATCATGGGTATTAGATACTGGGTGTGCTTCTCACATTTGTACTAATGTGCAGACGCTGAGAAATAGCAGGGCATTGGCCAAGGGCGAGGTGGACCTACGAGTAGGCAATGGAGCAAGGGTTGCTGCTGTTGCTATAGGGACTTACTTTCTATCTCTACCCTCTGGGCTTGTACTGGAATTGAATAACTGTTGTTATGTACCTGTACTAACAAAGAATATCATTTCAGTTTCATGTTTAGATAACAAAGGTTTTTCATTCATAATAAAGGACAAATGTTGTTCTGTTTATTTAAAGGATATGTTCTATTGTAGCGCACATCTGATGAATGGCCTCTATATCCTAGACTTAGAGAGCCCTATCTATAACGTGAATACCAAGAGGTTGAGATCAAATGAGTTGAACCCAACCTATCTCTGGCACTGTCGCTTAGGCCACATAAATGAGAGTCGCTTGTCCCAGCTCCATAAGGATGGTTTGCTGGACTCATTTGATTTTGAGTCATATGAGACATGCGAGTCATGCCTTCTAGGCAAGATGACTAAGACTCCCTTTAGTGGACATAGCGAAAGAGCGACAGACTTATTAGGACTCATACATAGTGATGTATGTGTCCCTTTCAATGTCGCTGCCAGAGGTGGTTACAGGTACTTCATCACATTTACTGATGACTTCAGTAGATATGGCTATGTGTATTTGATGACACATAAGTCAGAATCCTTTGAAAAGTTCAAAGAATTCAGAAATGAAGTACAGAACCAACTTGGCAAGAGTATTAGGATACTACTTCTACATTCCTAGTCAGCACAAAGTGTTTGTTGCTAAGACTGGAGTATTTCTAGAAAGGGACTTTGTTTCTAGAAAGACTAGTGGGAGTACGTTCAGTCTTGAAGAAGTTCAAGACATGGACAATAGCACTGAAGCCTTGATGGAAGTTGAACAGGAACCACAAAGTGTGGTGGTTGATGAGGTTGTTGCACAAGAAGCTGTGGAACAACAACCTGTTCATATAGACCTACCTCTTCGCAGGTCTGATAGGGTACGTCGTCAGCCTGAGATATACTCATTTCTCTTGTCTGACCATGATGACGTTATGCTCGTTGAGAACGAGCCTACCTCCTATCAGGAAGCTGTGATGAGCCCAGATTCTGAGAAATGGCTAGAGGCCATGAGATCCGAGATGGATTCCATGTACACCAACCAAGTATGGACTTTGGTTGAACCACCTGAAGGGGTCAAACCCATTGGGTGTAAGTGGGTCTTTAAGAGAAAGACTGACATGGATGGACTTGTACATACCTATAAGGGTAGACTAGTAGCTAAAGGTTTCAAGCAAATTCATGGTATTGACTATGATGAAACTTTTTCTCCAGTCGCGATGTTCAAGTCCATTAGGATCTTGCTTGCTATTGCAGCATACCACGATTATGAGATCGCAGTCAGGGTTCGTGTTTTGCTTAAATGGTGGCGCTGTCAGCTGGAAGAGTTCAAAGCAGGATACAGTTGCTGATTCTACAACAAAAGCTGAGTACATTGCTGCATCTGAGGCAGCAAAGGAGGCAGTTTGGATCCGCAAGTTCATTACTGAGCTTGGAGTGGTTCCTAGCATAGCCGACCCAGTACAGCTCTATTGTGACAACAATGGAGCTATTGCGTAGGCTAAGGAACCTCGGTCACACCAGCGGACCAAACACATACTACGGCGTTTCCATCTCATTCGAGAGATCATCGATCGAGGAGATGTGAAGATATGCAGAGTACCCATAGAGGCTAACATTGCAGATCCCTTGACCAAGGCTTTGGCACAGACCAAGCATGATGGTCACACTAGGTCATTGGGTATTAGATACTACAGTGATTGGCACTAGTTCTAGTGGGAGATTGTTAGTGAGAGCCCTAGAGCCAATCATGTGATGGTTGTTGTATGGACTCATTGTATCATATTTCATATATATATATAAAGGCAATTGATTATGGTTATTATACTTACTTGTATTGGTGGCAAATAACTAAGTGTAATAACGTCCTTGGTAGTAGGTTCATATCTATATCAATCGATTGGTTGAATCGATAGTAAGATGATATAGAGAACACTACTCTTAATTATTCCTAGTCAAGTATTAACATTCAGGGACAATGTTAATGCATAGAGACTAGCATGTAGGTCAACACGATAACTTGATCTCACAAGTCATGGATATGAGATATCAAGTTGACACATGAGTATGCATTGGAGAATGTATACTGAATGACCCACCATGAGAAAGTATCATGGATCGTTATATGAGTGTCATATACTTTCTCATGTGACTATTAGTATGACTATTAGTCCTTAGACCTGAAGTCACCATAGTTCCCTACATAAGGAGTTATGTACTTTGGTTTCGTCAAACGTCACCCGTAACTGGGTGGACTATAAAGGCGATTACTGGGTATGTAACAAATTATGCGGAGGGATGTGAGTGATGTAGATGGGATCTATCCCTCCTATATGACGGGAGAGATATCATAGTCTTGATAGAGTGAGATCACTAAGTGCATGGTCATGCCCAAATAAGGCAATATGAGATATTGAGCTTATTTGATTATAGTGAATCTACTTGGAGTTCAAGACACATAGATTGATTGGAGGATGACACGGTCTATGCTTCATAGAAGATCAATCTAGATATCGACGATAGAAGGACATTGTCACATATTATGAAAGTCATAATTAGTAGTCACATTGGTGATGTTGGATCTCAACATTCTTGTAACTTGGGTAGCAATGATGTGTTGCTAGATACCGCTCATTGCTTATGTTTCTAAGAGGTTAGAAGCATTGCCAACGTTACAAGAACCTATAGGGTCACACGCAAAGAACAAATAGATGGAAAAAAAATGAAGTCAAGTTCGACTTGGCTAAATATGGAAAGTTCATAAAAGGCAAGTTTGACTTGACCCAAATCCAAATCAAGCTCTAATACCAAAGAAATGGAGTCAAGTTTGACTTGACTAAATATGGAAAGTCCATAAAAGGCAAGTTTGACTTGACCCAAATCCAAATCAAGTTTGACTTGACTTGGTTCCACTTCAAGTTAGACTTGACATGGGAGAAGAAATGGAGTCAAGTTTGACTTGACTAAATATGGAAAGTCCATAAAAGGCAAGTTTGACTTGACCAAAAGACCACCATTTGACCAATGATGATGCTCCACATCATCTCCAAAGGTTGTAACCCCCCATTTGAATTTGAATTCAAATTGAAAGGGGGTTATGGCAGGCCACTTAATGGCCATTATGGCCGGCCACTTAATGGCCATTAATGGCCATTATGTGGCCGGCCACAATGAGAGAACAAAACAATGTTTTGTTCCATTTTTCTCATTGTGTGTCTTCTCTTCTTCCTCCTCCAAGTGTTGGAGCTCTTCTTCTTCTTCTCCTCTTGGCCGAACCCTTGAAAGGTGCTAGCACACCTAAAGGGTTTCCTCCATCCAACTTTGTTCGCGTGGATACTTCTAGAGGGACGACACTTGACGTCCTAGAGATCCGACATCCAAAAGGAGCGAGCGGGATTAAGCAGGGCACGCACCAAAGGTAAAATGGTTTATCCCTCTTTAGATCTAGGAGTAGATCGAGTTTTGAGCATGAAATGAATACGTGAATTTTTGTTTCGGAATTTTTCTTCGCACGAGATCCATGGCTTTGGGTTCTCGGGGTTTCTGCAACGCGAAAAGGCGGTTTTCGCGGCCCGAAAAACCCAACAAAACATAGGCTAAGTCCACCAAATTTTTTTTTAATGCTACTTTGAAAAATTAAGCCAATTAAACCAAGAATCAAAGTAATTAAGTTAATGGCCAAACAGAATATGCGAGCTGATTGTTCAAAAGAAGTAAGTGTGATCAGGTCAGTTCTAGTCTATAACACACATTCCTATTAACCTTCTTAAGTTACTAAATTCAGATTCAGGGAGTGGTTTAGTAAATATATCAACTAGGTTAGCCTTAGATTCAACATGGTTAAGTTCAATTTCTCCTTTATTAACATGATCTCTGACAAAATGATGTTTAATTTCTATATGTTTGGTCCTAGAGTGGTGGACTGGGTTTTTGGTTAGATTAATTGAACTTAGATTATCTATAAAGATTTTGACTTTCTTAAAATCTAAGTTAAAGTCTTTTAACGTATGCATCATCCAAAGTAATTGGGCTACACACTCACCCATGGCTATGTACTCAGCTTCAGTGGTGGATAGGGCAACACAGTGCTGTTTTCTACTGAACTAACTAACTAGTGAGGGCCCTAGAAGTTGGCATTCACCACTGGTACTTTTCCTATCTAATTTACAGCCAGCATAATCTGAGTCAGAAAATCCAATAAGTTCAAATTGGGATGTTCTAGGATACCAAATTCCTAAACTTTCTGTCCCTTTAAGGTACCTAAATATTCTTTTAACTAGGGTTAGATGTGACTCTTTAGCACATGTTTGATACCTAGCACACATACTAACTGTAAAGAGAATGTCAGGTCGACTTGCAGTCAGGTAAAGTAAGCTGCCTATAGCACTTCTATAATATTTAAGGTCAATAGGTTTGCCATTTGGGTCACTATCTACAGTTTGATTGGTAGCCATAGGTGTTTTAATTTCTTTTGCACTATCCATTCCAAATTTTTTAAGTAGTTCTTTAGTATATTTTTGTTAATAGACAAAAGTACCCTCACTGGTCTTTTTTATTTGTAGCCCTAAAAAGAAAGTTAATTGGCCTACTAAACTCATTTCAAATTCATTTTCCATTACCGTTATAAAATCTTGCAAAAATTTTGAGTTAGTTGAGCCAAATATTATATCATCTACATATACTTGGGCTATAAAAATATCAGTTTTTAAGGTTTTAACAAATAGTGTTGGGTCAATTTTACCTTGGTTAAAACCTTTAGATACTAAATGGTTAGACAGTCTTTCATACCAGGCCCTAGGGGCTTGCTTAAGTCCATATAGGGCTTTTTTTAGTTTAAAGACATAGTCAGGGTGTTCTAAGCTTTCAAAACCAGGGGGTTGTCCTACATAAACCTCTTCCTTAATTAGGCCATTTAGGAAGGTTGACTTAACATCCATTTGATACACTTTGAATCCTTTATGGGCTGCATAACTTAAAAGCATCCTAATAGACTCAAGTTGAGCTACAGGGGCATAGGTTTCATCATAATCAAGTCCTTCTACTTGGCTAAACCCTTTAGCTACTAACCTAGCCTTATTCCTGATTATTTCACCTTGTTCGTTAAGTTTATTCCTAAAGACCCATTTGGTTTCAATGAACTTTTTGTCTTTAGGTAAGGGTACTAAATCCCAGACTTGACTACGTTCAAATTGGGCTAACTCCTCTTGCATAGCTATGATCCAATCAGGGTCAAGTAAAGACTCTTCTACTGATTTTGGTTCAATTTTGGAAATTAAAGCAATTTGTCTAAGGTTTCTAAAGGTTGACCTAGTTTGAACCCTTAGTTCTGGATCACCTATGATTTGATCAATAGGGTGGGCTAAGCTGACTCGAATAGTTCTGGTTTGGTTAGGTGAAGGTTCAGTCAGATCATGGTCTTGGTCCTTAATTGAGCTTTCATCTGGGTCAGTACTGGACCTAACAAAATCAATTGGTTGGTAGGTGGTTTGATCAGAGTTATTTGGGTCAGATGTTTCATCAAATTTTACATTTGTAGTTTCTTCAATTCTTAGGGTAGTTTTGTTATAAACTCGATAGGCTCTACTGGTAAGGGAATAACCTACAAAGATACCTTCCTCAACCTTAGATGTAAACTTTCCTAAGTGTTCTCTAGTATTTAATATATACACTTTACATCCAAATACTTTAAAATACTTAATATTAGGTTGTTTGTTATAATAGATTTCAAAAGACGTTTTTCCTAGATTTTTATTTATAGTTATTCTGTTTTGTACATAGCAGGCTGTACTGACAGCCTCAGCCCAAAGGTATCTAGGTAAGTTGTATTCATTAAGCATTGTTCTGGTTGCTTCTTGTAGTGTTCTATTTTTTCTTTCTACAATTCCATTTTGTTGAGGTGTTTTAGGGCAGGAGAATTCATGGTGGTAGCCATTTTCTAAACAGAATTGATTAAATTTTTGATTTTTGAATTCCCCACCGTTATCGCTCCTAAGTCTTATAATTTTAACCCCTTTTTCATTTTCTATTAATTTGCAAAATTGAGTAAATATATCAAACGTTTCATCTTTATTTTTTAAGAATTTTACCCAGGTGAATCTTGAATAGTCATCTATAATTACTAAACAGTATAGATTCCCACTAATTGATTTTACCCCATGTGAGTCAAATAGGTCTAGGTGAATTAATTCAAGAATTGATTTAGTTTGAGTTTGATTAGTTGGTTTGTGATTTGATTTAGTTTGTTTCCCTTGTTGACAAGCATTACATAAGGTTGTCTCAAAGTTAGGTAACTTTGGTAGGTCTCTAACTAAGCCATTTAGTTTAGGTAATTTTCTGAAGTGAGTGTGTGAAAGTCTCCTATGCCATAGCCAAGTCTCATCCTTATGTGTTAAAAGACAATTTGCTAGGGGACGGATTAACCTAATTTCATAGATGTTATTGTGTCTATGTCCTCTAAGTGTGATGTTTGGGTTGTCAGTGTGTTTGATCATATATTCATTGGACAAGAACCTAACCTTATACCCAGTGTTACACAATTGGCTGATACTTAGTAAATTGAAGTGAAAGTTTTCAACAAGTAAGACATTTTTAATTATAAAATCAAACTCAAATTCAATGTTACCTAGGCCAATTACCTTAAGTTTACCGTTGTTTCCAAACGCAACTGTCCCTAGACTTTTGTACTTGAGTTTTGTAAACTTGGTGGGATCCCTAGTCATATGTCTGGAGCACCCACTGTCGATAATCCACTTGTTTTACTACAGTTAAGTAGGAAATTTTTAGAATTTAGTTTAAGTTTTTAATGAGTTAAAGGAATGATTTAAAGAAACTTAAGAAATTTGAACCCCAAAAAAAACTTAAGGAGTTTAAAATTTTGAATTTAAAAAGCTTAGGAGAATTTGAATTAAAAAACCTTAAGAAATTGAAGACTTGAAGTTTTGAAAAAGTTAAGGAATTTAAAAGATTTAAGGAATTTAAAATTTGAATTTTGAACAACTTAAAAAAAAACTTAAGGAATTTGAAAATTTGAATTTTGAACAACTTTGAAAAATATGAAAAAAACTTAAGAGTTTTGAATTTCGAGAAACATTAAGAAATTTAAAAAATTTAAGATTCTAAATTTTAAATTTGAATTGGTTAATTTGAATTTTAAATTTTGAATTTGTTAATTTGAATTTTGAATTTTGAACTTGTTAATTTGAATTTTGAATTTTGAATTGAATTTTGAATTTTGAATTCATTAATTTAAATTTTGAATTTGTTAATTTGAATTTTGAATTTTGAATTCGTTAATTTGAATTTTGAATTTGTTAATTTGAATTTTGAATTTTGAACTTGTTAATTTGAATTTGAATTTTGAATTCATTATTTTGAATTTTGAATTTTGAATTCATTAATTTGAATTTTGAATTTGTTAATTTGAATTTTGAGGTTTGAGTTTAGTTGTCCTTATTCATCTCACTTGATCTAAGTTGTCAATCAAAGGGATCCTATGATTTGTGTGAGATAAGTTTGAGTTTGATTTATAAAAGTTAATCTGACCTTTTGTTAGATTCAGGTTTGACAAGAAGCAGTTTAAAAGTATACTTCCATAATTGGTTTCCAGGCCGTGGCGAGGCACAGAGGTCTTCTTTGGCCGAAGCCTTATTGGATCAACAACCACTTTCTAGGCAAAACCGCTTAAGGAAGTTATACTTTTAACCTACCTATTGAAACTCCTTGGTCTAACTAGTCTAGGATGTGGCGGGGTAGCTCCGGCTAGTACCACTGGGCTAAGAAGACCAAATAAAGGACGTCTTCCCCTACATGACTCCTTAGATCAGCTTCCCTAACGTACTATCAGCTCGCCCTACCCTAGTATTGAGTAGGTCAAGTGTCAGACTAACTTTTGAAACTAGTCCTAGGTACCCAGACGGGTAAAGGGTGACTTTGAGGTGCCAACTAATTTGGTGCCTCCCCCTAAATTATAGGTAGGGTGTTTAGGGTCAATGTAATGAATGTCCTTCTTGGGGACATAGTATTGGTTCTGCCCTACTTGCTTTGTTAGGTAAGCTTTCGGGACCCACGCTTTTCGCCAGTTTTCACGTGGGTGGACAAATGAGATAAAGGATTTTTGGGTCGATCCTGATTTATATCCTATCCCAGATTTATTGTACACGCCCTTTTGAGATCCAAGAATAAGGTCAAGATTCTTGGACCGGGTTGTAAAAGTTGTTAGTAAGTCCTTAAGGTTTTGAACTTCACCCTTTAGGGTGGAGTTATCATTTTCCAATTCAATTATTCTTTCATTTTGAGTTGATTCAGTTAAGGTTTTGGTATTAATTAATTGCTCCTTAAGGTCTTGATTTTCCTTAAGGAGCTGGTCATTCCTAGATTCAGATGCAAACAAATTTTTATTTAAAACAGAGATAATCTTAAAAAACTTTTTATTAATTGAATCTAAGTATACCTTAGTCGAGCCATTCGAAAAGAGTCCGATCTCTTGGCTCGACTCGTATTCGGAATCTTCGTCGCTTTCCGAGTCCGATCCATGTCCGGTTGCCATTAGCGCGAGGTAACATGAATTTTTTGGTGGATCATTGTCGGAGTCGTCCGAGCTCTCGTCCCAGGTGGCTTGTAAAGCCTTCTTCTTCTTGTTCTTCTTGGGTTGGTCCTCCTTTTTATAGGGACATTCATGTTTGAAGTGCCCCTTTCTGTTGCAACTGAAGCAGGTCATTTTGCTTTTACCTTCATTGCTGATGGGCTTCATTATCTTTTGGAGGTCCCTTTTTGAAAACTTGTTCTTCTTTTTGGCAAAGACTTTTCTTACCAAGTTTACCATATGCTCCTCGTCGTCTGAGTCTGACTCTGGTTCTTCTTCGGATTCTTCTTGAATATTCTTCTTCGACTTGACCTTTCTTGAAGAATCTGCAAACAAAGCAAACCCTTTCTCGGCCTTGGTGTTAGTTTGTTCATGCAACTCTAATTCACAAAACAGTTCATCTAAATTTATTTTGGAAAGATTCCTAGAGATTTTATAAGCATCTACAATGGATGCCCATAATGAATTTCTAGGAAAGGCATTTAGTGCATACCTTATAATGTCTCTATTTTCTTGTTTGTGCCCAATCAGGTGGAGTCCATTTAGTATGTCCTTGATCCGAGCGTGAAGTTGACTTGCAGATTCTCCTTCCTGCATTTTCATATTAAACAATTTATTTAAAAGCAAATCCCTTTTTGTTACCTTTGCATCAGTAGTGCCTTCATGCAATTCAATTAGTTTATCCCAAAGTTCTTTTGCTGATTCGGTTGGTCCGATTCTGTTCAGCTCTTCTTTGGTTAGTCCGCACTGGAGGGTGTTCTGCGCTTTGAACTCGATCTGAGCTTTTTTCTTCATTTCCAGGTTCCATCTATCGGGCTTCAGTGGCGCCTTGTTTCCCTCGTCCATTGGTGGTTCGTAGCCAGTTTGCACCGCGAACCATTGATCCATATTGGTTTTGAGATACACCTCCATTCTCCGCTTCCAGTAGGGGAAATCTTCCCCGTTGAAGAGCGGAGGACGAGCAGTGCTGTGACCTTCACTCTGGGCCATCTGTGACTTACAAAAAAACAACAAAACTCGTTCCAAGACTAAGTCTTGGATTAGTGGTGTGGAAAAAAAAAGAATAAGTGAAGAGTGACTCGAAATGGTGTTGCACCAAATTCGAGTAAAACTGAACGAACAAAAGAAAAAGATCCAAATTTAAGCAACAATACTTAATTTAGATTGTGCAACGAAAAACACAAAATGCGAAAAACTAGATCTCCCCCGGCTCTTACGGTGGTTGCACCGATTCAAAGCGTACCAAGGCTCTGATACCACTTGTAGGACCGATGCACGTGAGAGGGGGCGGGGTGAATCACGTGACTTTTAAAATCTTCGTTATAGAATCAGAGTCGATAGAAAATTGTACGATGCTATGAAAAACGTGCACAGCGGAAAAATTAAAACGAAAAGCGAAAGCGAAAAATAATAAAAAATTACACGAGGAGTTTTACTTCGTTCGGAGCCTTCGACGACTCCTACTCGAAGACCCAAGCTCCTTGAGCCTTTCCTGTGGGCAATCCACTAAAAACCTCTACCGGCAAACTCCCGGTAGAGTGATTCGAATACAAGATTTGGTGGAAGCTGTAACAACCCTACACTTCCCCTTTTAATAATTTAAGTGCAGACAGAACAAAAATTATGTTACCCAACACTTAAATTTATCTGAAGCAGCTTGGGTGTTGGAAGCGATCTTCTGGCAGTGGTCGGACAGCGTTGAGTCAAAGCACAAACCGCAACAGAGGAGCGTGGAAGCAAGAGAGTGCCAAAGTTTGAACCAGAAAATTTTTTTCTATTTCTTAGAGGGCTTGCTTGCTTCCTTTTATAGTGCCTCGATGCATGATCTTCTCAGCTCAAATTTTATCCATCAGCAAGAAGGATAACGTTTCTATCTTTGCTTCACTTAAATAATTTAAATAAAATTTAATCTGAAAAGTTAACCAAGAGGTTTTATCCTCTTACCTCACCAAGGCTTTTTGTTTTTTGAAAAAAATAATTCAAAATACAATTTAAAAAGAGATTTTATCCTTCTAGCTAGGCTTCACATGAGAATTTTAAGCATTAATAGGAATAATTAGAAAATAACAATAAGATTTTATCATTAGTAGGAATAATTTTATTCTCCAAAAAATTAGAAATACGAATAATTTAAATGAAAATTTATCCTCCACCGAGGCTTTAGATGAGGAATAAATTTATAAAATTAACCTACAAAATCTAATTAGTTCACATATCAAATAAATCTTGTAAAATAGAGTTAATTAATTTAGAGTTAATTAGACCCCGTCCAAACCTGGATAAGGATCTAACCAGGACTCAACCGAGGTCACCAAAATGGGCCTAAGTTGGACCGCGCCTACAGTCCTAAAATAGGACCCGTCCTCACTGGTTCACTCCTCCAGTGATTTACCTTACTTACCTCGTGCAGCTCTACTCAACTTCTTAACCCACCAGGTCTTCCTACCAGGGCTCAACCACCCTGGTCTTTTTGCCAAGTTTCAACCAACTTGGGCTTCAGCCAATTGTCAGGCCCCATGAACCCAACTGGACTTCTTGCCAGGACTCAACCACCCTGGACTTCAGCCTGGTGTCAGGTCCTAAGTCTTTCAACCCTGCACACTTAGTAAAGAGGTCAAAACCAAAAGCAAGCCTAACTTTAACCTATTTGTCATTCATCAAAACCCAAGTTTAACTATTAGTGCAAATTGCACCAACACAGGGTTAGTCCAAAACAATATAAAACAATAATGTGTTAGTTTTATACAACCTTAGCTGTCTTGGTTCTGACTTTGGGTCTCCAAAATGGAGCCCTAGGTCGAACCGACGCCTACTGTTCCCTCGACGGGGAACGCGTCCTCACTTACTCCTCTCGGGAGAATGTACCTGATGCCAACCGGCTCCTCCGGTTGGACTTTTGCCTAGCGGTCCTTTGGCCAGTGCCTAGCATTCCTTCACCAGGTCTTCAGACCCAAGCTGTGCTTCGCCTGGTGCCTAGCATTCCTTCGCCAGGTCTTCAGTCCCAAGCTGTCCTTCGCCTGGTGCCTAGCAGTCCTTCGCTAGGGATTCAGTACCCTGGCATTCCTTCGCCAGTGCCTAGCAGTCCTTTGCTAGGGCTTTGTACTCTGGCATTCCTTCGCCAGTGCCTAGCAGTCCTTCGCTAGGACTTTGTACTATGGCATTCCTTCGCCAGTGCCTAGCAGTCCTTCGCTAGGACTTTTCCTGCACACTTGAGTAACATGTTAGATAACATTATACCTTAACTTTTGAACCCTGTTGCCATTATCAAAATACAGGTTTGACTTGGGTGCTTTCTGCACCAACAGATTAAATGGACCACAGAGCTGAGCGAGTATGGGATTGAATACCAACCCCGTACTGCCATCAAAGCTCAAGCTCTTGCTGACTTCATGCTTGAAGCTGTCCGGGGGTCTGAAGACGATGGAGTATGGAAGGTCTACGTTGATGGTTCCTCTAACAGTAAACACAGTGGAGTCGGAGTGTTAATGATTTCTCCCAGGGGGATACATTGCATTTATCTATTGATAAGTGTTATTTTGTTGATCATTTCAGGTTATTAAATCCATGTTTGACCCATATTTTACTTGCTTAATCTTGTATTTTTGCTAGGTTCTAGAAATTACTGCTATTTTGGACTTAATTGTAAATATCGATACATTTGAATTATTTTGGCACTAAATTGTTGATCTATTTTTGTAGGCATGGAAGGATCATGGACCTAGGTTATGCTGGGTCAAATTCGAGTCAGAAGTGGACCCGGATCGAGTGATCAAGCTTCAGACAAATCTGGGCCGTCCGATTCAAAAATGGCTAGAGCTGAGCCATCTGGGAACTTCTGAGGTAATCCGAGCTAGGGTTAAGGCTGATCAAGCACTGAGCTCAAGATCTGAGATTTTCATCCAAATCAGAGATCATTCAACCGTTGGATCAAGCTCAGAGGGCTCTAGACTGTCCATTCAAAGATCAGTTTGATCTAGGCCATCCATTGCAAATCTGGAAGATCCGAGCTACCCCGAGGCAGATCATGACCTTTGATCAACATCATCAAATTTTGGTTCAGATCGGATGAGATCCAACCGTTGGATTGTATTAGGAAAATCTGAGCTGTCCGATTCAAACTATTTAAATCAAAAATTTCAGCAGGTCTCAGCGTCGCGTCTTCGCCGCAGTGTTTTCTTCATCTTCAGTAGTTCTTCGTGTTCTTCTTCAATTTACTTCATCCGAGGACGTGACCGCATCACTCTCGTCTCTGGATCAAGTTCCAGGTCATTAGGAAGGTGCTTCCGTGACGAATCTAGCTCTAAATTGCCCAAGAACAGAGCTGATCGAGGTTTCGTCAGTTCTACCATTTGCTTTCCTTGATCTCGGTTGTGCACCATCTTCATCCATCTGAGCTATCTGGAGGGGTCCCGTGGAGTGCTCGGATCATCCCCAACACCTCAGCGCAATCGGGCACAGCTGGATTGAGGAGATCGAATGGGTTTTCAGATTTGAGCAGAGCTGAGCTTGATTTGATTCGCAGAGACAGTTTTCCAGCGATTTGTTGAGCTTACGGGTTCGAGGCTCATATCTTGTGTGACGACAAGAAGAATTTGAGCTCAGAGAAGGGATAGATGCTAGTTTCTTGATGCATTTCAATTTATTAGCTGTAATTTTCATTTCTGCATACAATTTCTGTTTCTGATTTCGTATCAGCTGCTGTAGCTTTCTTTTCCAATTCGATTCTGTCATAATTAGGTTTAATTTCTGCATGTTAAGTAGACATAGTGCTTGTTAAGTGAACAATTGTATCAATTTCAGTTTATTTTCTGTTTAGTTGCTTGCGTTTCAGTTTTGTTCAGCTCCTTCCCTGCGTATCAAGTTTTCATCCTGCGTATCAGCTTTGTTTACCTGTGTGTCACTTAGTTTTTTCTAAATTGAGATTGAACCTTAGTTTTTCCTCTGAATTTACATTGCAATTTACTTCAGTTACATTGCAATTGGTTTCATTTGTTGCATATCAGCTGTTATTTCTGCTAATCAGATTGTTTTTGTATCAGTTTCCCTTCGGCAGTGCTTCAGTTTTCATTTCTGCAATTTAGTGCTTAATTCTGCATAATATTTGTTTCTGAAACTCAGCTTAATTGCCCGTGTATCATGCTATTAGATGTTGCCTTGTATCGAGTAAAGATTCAGTCATTGATTGGTACCAAGTAAGCTCAATTTTAGTGAATTACTCCACTTGAAAACAGCTTCCATTGGTATTCGGTTTGTGCCTGAATTCTGATCTCCATTTCTGCACTTGAGTTCAGCTTTGAATCCTTGTTTGACTTCCAATTTATTTTTGACTTTCAATCCTGATTTCTGCATTCTGTTGTTGCATTTCTGCAGTAGTTCCGGCATCAGCTTGTTCCTGCATTGATTTAGTATCAGATTTCGGCAATCAACTTTTCTATTCTGCATATCATGTTCATTTCATTTCTGCAAGTTTGTGTCAAGTGAAAACTTATTTCTGATTAGTGGTTAGCTTGTTTGGCACTTGTTTGGCACTTGTTGTTTTGATGTTCCAATTTAGCTGAAGTTAAACACACTTGGCAGTTTGTATTGTGCTCGGAATCAATTTGTTTTACATCTCATTTGTTTCTGAATTTCCATCTCTATTTCTGCAGTTCAGTGAATTCTTGTAATTAGTATCAAGTGAAGTCTCAGGATTGGATTTGTGTTGGATTGTTTTTAGATTGCTTTGCATTTGGATTGTCTTGAGTTTGATTTTGGAAGCAAGTCTTTGCATTAGTTTCAATCGAAAGTCAGCTGCTGTGTTGCTTCACTGCTTAGCATTTGTTTTGCATTTGAAATCAGATTCGTTTTCCAAAAATTGGTTAAGTGCTTTAGTTGAGTAAGTGGTCCATTGGTTGAGTTATAACTTGCTATCACTTGTTAAGTTCCATAGTTAAGTTTCCTTCTCTTTTCCTTGTGTTTTCATTTCTGAATTGCAAACCAAATCCAGAATTTATTTGAAACCTAAAAATATCAACGACACATAAACTCGAGCTCAAATCAAACAACCTCAACTAGCCCTAGGAAAAATACGACATGTGGCCCCTTTACTACGTTTTTATATTTGATAGCAAAAAGGGTTTCCAACTTTACACATATCTAAATTTTGAGACCCACATTTGTGACACCTAGTTCGGGTCCATCAAAATTTTTTGCGTCGTTGCCGGGGAAGCTACTAGTTGAGTTGTTTGATTTTTTTGCTTGTATGCTTATTTCATATCTTTCTTGATTCATTTTTGTGCTTACTGCTATATCTTGTAATTTACTTTACTTGTTTCATCTTTCTATATACTTTTACTGCGATTTGTTTTTGATTTTATGACCAGGTCAACAGGTGGTGATCTTGAAGAATTTGACCCTGAAATTTAGAGAACTTTCAGAGCAAGGAGGAACCAAGGCATATTTTCAGAGACCATTGATATTCCTTCTCTTCAGACTTTTCCCACTCATTCATGCATTATCATGGCAGACCACCAGAAGACTATGAAGGAACTCGCAGCACCAGACGACAAATTCAGTATTCCAGCATTGCTTATCCAGAGCTGGCTGGCGATTTTGAGCTTAGATCTGGACTCATTCACTTGCTACCTAAGTTTCAAGGATTATCTGGAGAAGATCCAAATAGACACCTGCATGAGTTTCACGTCGTATGCTCCACCATGATGCCTCAGGGTATTTCAGAGGGAGATATCAAGCTGAGAGCTTTTCTCTTTTCCTTGACTGGAGCAGCAAAAGATTGGTTCTGCTACTTACCTACGAGGCACGTGTCTAGCTGGATTTCCATGAAGAAGGCGTTTCTAGAAAAATATTTTCCAGCCTCCAGAATTGCAATCATTAGAAAAAGCATTTGTGGCATTCAGCAAGTGGTGGGGGAGACACTTTCTGACTATTGGGAAAGATTTAACAAACTGTGTTCTAGCTGCCCACAGCGCCAGATCAGCGAGCAGCTCCTTATTCAGTACTTTTATGAGGGCTTATTGCAGATGGACAGGATTATGATAGATGCTGCAGTTGGAGGAGCCCTAGTTAACAAGATGCCAGATCAAGCTAGGGAACTTATTTCAAACATGGCTGAGAACTCACAACAGTTTGGAAGCAGAGCATTGACCACTAGAGGAGTTAGTGAGGTCTAGGGGGTTTCAAATGATCAGAAAGAAATCAAGAATGCATTGGTAGAGCTCACATCATTGATGAAGCAAATGTCTGTTAATAATGCAATTTAAAGTCCAAATATTTTGGCACCTCCACAAGCTAACCAAGTGATGAGGGTATGCAGTATTTGCTCTAGTCAAGAGCATAACTCAGATTCATGTCCCACCCTCCAACAAGATGAGACAGTAGCGACATTGGTCAGGGGACAATTTCAATCTCGGAATAACCCCTATTCTTCTACTTATAACCCTGGTTGGAGGGATCATCCAAATCTTAAATATGGGAATTCTTTCTACCAACAAAACCGCTCACAACAGCAGCTCCAGCAAACGCAGCAAAATCAGCAAGTTTTCCAGCCTCAATTTCAGCCGATTCAGCACCAATTTCAGCAACCTCAGCCCCAATTTCAGCAATTCCAGCCTCAATTCCAGCCAATGCAGCAAGGGCAGCAAGGTTTTCAAGCATTGCAAACATTCCAACCTCAAAACCAGTAAAATTTCCAGCCCTCACAGCCTTACAATCAGAATTTCCAGCCTTCGAATCTGAATTTCCAGCCTATTCAATTCCAATCCTCACCATAGCAATTTCCACTTCAAAACCAGAGTTTTCAGGGCTATAATTCTCAGCAAGTTCAACCTTCATTTCAGGCCAATTATCAGCCCTATCAACAACAATTTGAGCCTTCTTATCAACCCCCTTATCAGCCCCAATTCCAACCGCAGCAGGGTAATATTTTTCAGCCTACTACTTTATCATTTCAAGGTCATTCAAAACCCTATGCTAACCAAGGGGGCTATGGGAGTTCTAGTGGGGGAAATGTGCCACTACAGAGGGTAGAAGAAATGTTTCAACAAATTTTACAACAGCAACAAATTTTACAACATCAACCAAGGAATGATCCCGCCATACAAAACCTCGAAAGGCAAATGGGACAATTGGCTAGTGGGATAAATCAAAGTCAAGCTCAAGGATCAAGCCAACTACCTTCTCAGGCTATTCCAAATCCACAGGGAAATGTTAGCGCTATTACTTTGAGAAGTGGGAAGGTTGCATCAACTCAAAATGGTCCAAGAGCAGAATTTTCTGAAAACAGGACAACACCTTCCTTTCCAGCCCAAAACAGCCCCGAAATCGCTTCAAAATCAGTTGGTTCCTCCCCTAGTCCGCGCCCAACTCCTTCATCAAGTAATCCTGTGATTTTGGTGGAAAATGAGGGAGAAATCAGTGGCGAAACAAACATCACAGCAGCTTCACCGAATGGGACAGCAGCTCAGAAATTAGCCCAAGAACTTTCGGCTCAAGAAAATGATTTGAGAGTTCCTTTGCCATTCCCTCAGCATAAAACACAGGCTAAGAAGCAAGTGGAAGAGGAGAAAGCCAAAGAGTACAATGAGCTGGCAAAACTTTTCAGTAAAGTAGAGATTAATGTACCTTTGTTGACCATGATTAAACAGATTCCTAAGTATGTAAAATTTCTGAAAGATCTCTATGTTCACAAGAAGATGCTTAAGGAAAATGAGTTGGTCAGTTTGGGGAAAAATATTTCAGCACTTATTCATGCCATACCTCAGAAGTGTGAAGACCCTAGAGTATTTACTGTATCTTGTGAGATAGGGAGCACCATGTTCCATGATGCCATGCTGGATTTAGGAGCTTCCATTAATGTGATGCCCAGGTCAGTCTTCCAGATGCTTGGCATAGGCCCTTTACAGCCTACTGGTGTGGTGATACAGTTAGCAGACCAGAGCCAGACCCACCCAGCCGGTATAATTGAAGATGTCTTAGTAAAGGTAAAGGAGCTGATATTTCCTGCAGATTTTTATATCTTGGATATAGAGGGAGATTATCTTGCACACCGTTCTCCACTTATTTTAGGAAGACCATTTCTGAAGACTGCTAGAACAAAAATAGATGTTTATGCTGGTACGCTTTCAATGGAGATTGGAGACACGGTAGTTCAGTTTAGCATTTTTGATGCTATGAAGCACCCGAGAGAGGATCACTCCATTATGAGCATGGGTATTCTAGAGGAGCTGGTTGATACAGAGTTAGAGGCTGAGGGAGTTCTACATGATTTTTCTGGAGGAGTTATTTATTCAGAGGAGGTTGAGGAAGTATTTACTGCCGAGCCTGAGGATATTTCAGAAGATATTTCAGATTCACTTTCAGCTGGTGAGGATTTTCTATGTGTAGGGGATTGCACAGAGCCCCAAGGATCACCTATTATTTTTGAGATTTCAGAGGACCCAGAGCACAGGTATAGTAGTGTAGGGGATTGCACAGAGCTCCAAGGATCACTCATACCCACTGAGGAGGGACAGATTGAGCTTAAGCCACTACCAGGCCACTTGAAGTATGCGTACCTAGGAAAGGAGCAGACTTTTCCCGTTATTATTGCACAGCATTTGGAGTCAGAGCAGGAAGAGAAATTATTGAAAGTCCTGAGGCATTACAAGAAGGCAATTGGGTGGACATTATCAGATATACCAGGTATTAGCCCATTTATCTGTATGCACAGGATATTTTTGGAAGAAAACGTCAAACCTGTGAGGCAACCACAGAGGAGACTTAATCCACTTATTTTAGATGTTGTAAAGAAAGAGGTGACTCGACTTCTACAGGCAGGTATCATTTACCCCATTTCTGACAGTCAGTGGGTTAGTCCCATACACGTGGTGCCTAAGAAATCTGGAGTGACAGTGGTGGCAGATGAAAGCAATGAACTAGTGCCCACCAGAGTTAAAAATTCCTGTAGAGCCTGCATTGATTACAGAAAGCTCAACATGGTTACAAGGAAAAGACCAAAAATTTCCATGACAAGCACATCTTGAAAAAAGACTTCCAAATTGGTGACAAGGTCTTATTGTATAAATCAAGGCTCAAATTGATAAGAGGTAAGTTAAGGTCAAGGTGGGAAGGTCCATTTATTGTAACTAACATTTTTCCCTATGGAGTTGTTGAAATTAGGGAAGAGGCTAATGGATTTGTGTGGAAAGTCAATGGCCACCGGCTCAAAAAGTATTTTGAAGAATTGAAGGAGCTAGAGGTGGATGATTTGTACATCAAAGACGCTATCTACCCAACTTAAGGGGAGTTCACATTTCATACACCTACATTTCATTGTATATATCATTTTCATGTTTTATAGGAGTAACTTTTTCTCTTTTGAAGTGAGTAGTTGATAATAAATTCTTAGGCAAAATAGAATGAATAAATAGACATTGTAAATACCATGTTATCTCTTTTAGCACTTTTGTTCTTAACGAATAGGAATAAACGTATCCCTATAGGTTGTCTTCATGTCATTTTAGAATCTCTTGAAAATAAATTAAATTTGGTTGTTAAAACTTAAGGTTTGAGCTAATGGATGAATTCTTGGATGCTTGAGTACTACTTGGTTTTAGATTCTTAATTGATGACTTGAGATGAATTATTTGCACCTAGTGAGAATTAGCCTTATTTTTGTGACACACATATGTGATTGTACTCTAGAACTTGCTTAGGTTCTTTCAAAACCATATTTCAATGATTGGATCACATCTATAGAGGCTAATCAATTTGTTTCCCTTTCCATATCAATTTTTGGCAATTATCATGTTTATTCTATTTTTTTTCCTTATTTCCTACTCTTAACCACACTTTTCTATGAACTTGTTTGTTTGGGATGTTTTTTAATGCTACTTTGCCCGAGACGGACAAAAGATCAAGTGTGGGGGAGGTGGTTAGCGTTTTGGAATTGTTTTGTATCAAGGAGGCATTTTGTTTCAAAAGAAAATTTTTTTTCTGCAATTAAAGGTGCCAATTTGAGTTGAGCTTGGCATCAAAAACAAGTGAAGAATTCAATTATGAATTGGAGATAAAGTTGTTCTTCATTGCAAATCCGGCTGAAGGAAGATTTCAGTGAACTTAAAAAAAAAGAGATGAAAAGAAATACATGAGCAAGAATGAGTTTGAGTTGAGTTTGGTGTCAAGAATGAGCAAAAAGAAGTGGTTAAGGATGGAAGCAAGTGGAGCATCTAGATTCCTTATCATACTTTGAAGATCCAAGTGGCATGCAATGAAAGAAAAAAATATGCAATGAAAACAAGAAAATGGCACGCAAATGGCAAGAAATTTGTGCCAAAGTGGAGAAATTTTTTCTGTGAAGCTATTTTTGGGCAGAAATGTTTTGGACTTGCAGTTGTTCTTTGCTTAGAAATCAGAAACGTCTTGCTAAAAGCTGAACTGCAGCTGGACAGATCTGAAACAAATGCAGAATCTGTACCAAAGTGGGAACAAGTGCAGGAATTCTGTGCCATGTCAAGAAGAAAGAAAGAAAATTCTGTGCCAAGGTGGAAAGGAAGAGGTCAAGTGGATTGCTGAGGCTGGAATCCAACTTACTGATCCGGAATTGAATGGAATTGAAGCTGTGTAGATCAGTTGATGGAGATGAGAAAGTTAGCTAGCCTAAGAGCAGAAAAATCTGTGCTAAAGTGGAAGTGGCATGCAAGTGAGAAAATTGGTGCCCAAATATCAAGTAGAGTATCATTTTTATGAATCTTATGCATGTGAAAATGCAAGTAGCTGAAGTGAGCATGTCCACTGCTGATCAAAACAGAAAAAAAAAAACAAGGAAATGCAGTGTATAAGTCCACTTAGTGAAGCATTTAAATTCTCCACTACTATTGATGTTAATTGTTTGAGAAAGCAGAGACTTGAAATGAATCTACTGTGGAGCTGAACTTGAAACAGAAAAAAAAAGATTGATAGAAGTGTGCCAACTAGAGAAGGATATGTATCAAGAGTGAGTTGCAAGAGTTGTTTAGTGAGAGTTGTATGTGGAGCATCTAATTCCCTAATTGTTACTTGATGTCCCAAGTTCTCTGATGCAAAATCTGATCTGAAGTGCTCCATTAGAAGATTTGAGAGCAGGAAAAAAAAAAGAAAATAGTTTGAAGAAAAATTGTGAAGCAATTTCTTTATTTGGGTCATTTGAATTCTCCACTACTATTTGATGCTAGGATGGATTGGAGCTGATTCTGAGAAGGACTTGAGAGCTGAGCACATCATGACTAAACAGAATGAAGATCAAAAATCGGAAGTAGCAGCTGAGAACAATAAAAAAAAAAGAGAGAAAGAAGCAAAAATGGCACACAAGAGCAAATTGGCACATTGAAACCAATAGGGTTTTCTTTATCCAAATCAAAGGCATTATCCAAATTCTTACTCCACTACACTTTTGACTTCACTAGAGGGCTGTAAAGAGAGCAAAGTGCATTGGAAATATTCTTGAGCAACCAAGTCTCCCACTTCATCAATTTTTCTATTTTCTTGGCTTTCACTTCATTCTTACCATTTTCTATGTCTTTCACTTGTTTTTGTAGATGTGGATTCTAATCATGAATAATGGTGGAGAGTAGATAACAAACAAACCTATGGTAGTGCAAAAAGCATGTGTGTTTGAGTGAGCTCCACTTTTATCATAAATTTAGAACTCAAGAAGATAGCCACCAAAAATCTCCCTTGAAAGGCTAGTGAGTTAAATTCATCTCAATGAATCATGAAGGATGAAAAGGCTAAGTTGTTGATTTAAGGATTAAATACTAATCCATAGAGCTTAGACTTTTGAGAATTGACAACCTTAGGTAATTTCTTTTCACTTGCTTCTAATTATGCTTGGAAAGAGTCTAAGGGATACATACTTAGTAGTTTTCGCGAGACGCTCAAGCTTAAGTGTGGGGGAGTTGATAAGTGTTATTTTGTTGATCATTTCAAGTTATTAAATCCATGTTTGACCCATATTTTACTTGCTTAATCTTGCATTTATGCTAGGTTCTAGAAATTACTGCTATTTTGGACTTAATTGTAAATATCGATACATTTGAATTATTTTGCCACTAAATTATTGATCTATTTTTGTAGGCATGGAAGGATCATGGACCTAGGTTATGCTGGGTCAAATTCGAGTCGGAAGTGGACTCGGATCGAGTGATCAAGCTTCAGACAAATCTGGGCCGTCCGATTCAAAAACGGCTATAACTGAGCCATCTGGGAACTTTTGAGGCAATCCGAGCTAGGGTTAAGGCTGATCAAGCACTGAGGTCAAGATCTGAGATTTTCATCCAAATCAGAGATCATTCAACCTTGGATCAAGCTCAGAGGGCTCTAGACTGTCCATTCAAAGATCAGTTTGATCTGGACCATCCATTGCAAATCTGGAAGATCCGAGCTACCCCGAGGCAGATCATGACCTTTGATCAACATCATCAAATTTTGGTTCAGATCGGATGAGATCCAACCGTTGGATTGTATTAGGAAAATCTGAGCCGTCCGATTCAAACTATTTAAATCAATAATTTCCCCAGGTCTCAGCGTCACGTCTTCGCCGCAGTGTTTTTTTTTGTCTTCAGTAGTTCTTCGTGTTCTTCTTCAATTTGCTTCATCCGAGGACGTGACCGCATCACTCTCGTCTCTAGATCAAGTTCCAAGTCATTGGGAAGGTGCTTCCGTGAAGAATCTAGCTCTAAATTGCCCAAGAACAGAGCTGATCGAGGTTTCGTCAGTTCTACCGTTTGCTTTCCTTGATCTCGGTTGTACACCATCTTCATCCATCTGAGCTATCTGGAGGGGTCCCCTGGATTGCTCGGATCATCCCCAACACCTCAGCGCAATCGGGCACAGCTAGATTGAGGAGATCAAATGGGTTTTCAGATTTGAGCAGAGCAGAGCTTGATTTGATTCGCAGAGACAGTTTTCCAGCGATTTGTTGAGCTTACGGGTTCGAGGCTCATATCTTGTGTGACGACAAGAAGAATTTGAGCTCAGAGAAGGGATAGATGCTAGTTTCTTGATGCATTTCAATTTATTAGCTGTAATTTTCATTTCTGCATACAATTTCTGTTTCTGATTTCGTATCAGCTGCTGTAGCTTTCTTTTCCAATTCGATTCTGTCTTAATTAGGTTTAATTTCTGTATGTTAAGTAGACATAGTGCTTGTTAAGTGAACAATTGTATCAATTTCAGTTTATTTTCTGTTTAGTTGCAGGTGTTTCAGTTTTGTTCAGCTCCTTCCCTGCGTATCAAGTTTTCATCCTA
The DNA here is from genome assembly GCA_024364735.1 of Boesenbergia rotunda. NCBI lineage: Eukaryota > Viridiplantae > Streptophyta > Magnoliopsida > Zingiberales > Zingiberaceae > Boesenbergia > Boesenbergia rotunda. The sequence goes on from JAGFNQ010000623.1 coordinate 147,916, forward strand.
CGTATCAGCTTTGTTTACCTGTGTGTCACTTAGTTTTTTCTAAATTGAGATTGAACCTTAGTTTTTCCTCTGAATTTACATTGCAATTTACTTCAGTTACATTGCAATTGGTTTCATTTGTTGCATATCAGCTGTTATTTCTGCTAATCAGATTGTTTTTGTATCAATTTCCCTTCGGCAGTGCTTCAGTTTCCATTTCTGCAATTTAGTGTTTAATTCTGCATAATATTTGTTTCTGAAACTCAGCTTAATTGCCCATGTATCATGCTATTAGATGTTGCCTTGTATCGAGTAAAGATTCAGTCATTGATTGGTACCAAGTAAGCTCAATTTTAGTGAATTACTCCACTTGAAAACAGCTTCCATTGGTATTCGGTTTGTGCTTGAATTCTGATCTCCATTTCTGCACTTGAGTTCAGCTTTGAATCCTTGTTTGACTTCCAATTTATTTTTGACATTCAATCCTGATTTTTGCATTCTGTTGTTGCATTTCTGCAGTAGTTCCGGCATCAGCTTGTTCCTGCATTGATTTAGTATCAGATTTCGGCAATCAGCTTTTCTATTCTGCATATCATGTTCATTTCATTTCTGCAAGTTTGTGTCAAGTGAAAACTTATTTCTGATTAGTGGTTAGCTTGTTTGGCACTTGTTGTTTTGATGTTCCAATTTAGCTGAAGTTAAACACACTTGGCAGTTTGTATTGTGCTCGGAATCAATTTGTTTTACATCTCATTTGTTTCTGAATTTCCATCTCTATTTCTACAGTTCAGTGAATTCTTGTAATTAGTATCAAGTGAAGTCTCAGGATTGAATTTGTGTTGGATTGTTTTTAGATTGCTTTGCATTTGGATTGTCTTGAATTTGATTTTGGAAGCAAGTCTTTGCATTAGTTTCAATCGAAAGTCAGCTGCTGTGTTGCTTCACAGCTTAGCATTTGTTTTGCATTTGAAATCAGATTCGTTTTCCAAAAATTGGTTAAGTGCTTTCGTTGAATAAGTGGTCCATTGGTTGAGTTATAACTTGCTATCACTTGTTAAGTTCCATAGTTAAGTTTCCTTCTCTTTTCCTTGTGTTATCATTTCTGAATTGCAAACCAAACCCAGAATTTATTTGAAACCCAAAAATATCAACGAAACATAAACTCGAGCTCAAATCAAACAACCTCAACTAGCCCTAGGAAAAATACGACTTGTGGCCCCTTTACTACGTTTTTATATTTGATAGCAAAAAGGGTTTCCAGCTTTACACATATCTAAATTTTGAGACCCACATTTGTGACACCTAGTTCGGGTCCATCATCTATCCATCTCCACTTCCGAGCTACCAACAATGAAGCCGAGTACGAGGCAATTCTAGCAGGCTTGCAAGCAGCCAAGCAGGTGGGAGCTGCTTAGGTCATCCTGCATTCGGACTCTTAGCTGGTCGCTCGACAGATAGAGGGTGATTTTGAAATAAATAACGAGCAGCTTCAAAAGTACGTGGCCCTCTATGAGCAGCCGAGATCCTCCTTCACGGAGGTCATTCTACAAAAAATTTCCCGAGCAGACAATATTAAGGCAGATGAACTAGCCAAGTTGGTTAGCTCCATTACCTTGTGGTCACTTGACGAACCCAGTACTATGGAAGGAACAAAAGCGTAGATTGAAGAAGAGGTCGTAGGCTTTACATTAACCGATTGGAGACAACCTTATGTGGAGTTCCTACACAGCGGGAGAATGTCGACCTATGATAAAGGCGGTCGACTATTCCGTTGGCGGGCTTCTATATTTACGCTAGTCGGAGATCAACTGTACAAGAGAGCCTTCGCCCGACCATTACTCAAGTTTGTCGGGCCAGAGGAAGCTGACTACATCATGCGAGAAGTTCACGAAGGCATTTGCGGGAGCCACATTGGGGGAAGATCCCTATCTAGGAAGATCATTCTGGCAGGATACTTTTGGCCAACATTGCAGGTCGATGCCCTCAAGTTCGTAGCCGGATGTGAGGCCTGTCAGAGACATCAACATATCACTCATAACTCGACTGAGCCGCTATGAGTCTCCATAGTGTCTTGCCCATTGGATCAGTGGGGAATGAACATTATGGGTCCCTTTCCAATCGAACTCCAACAGAAGAAGTTCTTACTGGTCCTAGTGGACTATTTTTCAAAATGGGTGGAAGCTGAGCCCCTTGCACACATCACGAAAGCTACAGTGATGAAGATCCTATGGAGAGACATCATCTATAGGTACGGGATCGCGAACAAATTGGTGTCGGATAAGGGTAGGCAATTTGCAGGACGCAAACTCAAAGAATGGTGTGATGCGTTGGGTATTCGACAAGCCTTCACTTCAGTCGCCTACCCCCGGGGCAATGGCCAAGCAGAAGTCGTCAACCGAGAGATCGTTAGGGGGCTCAAGATAAAGCTAAACCACGTCAGAGGCAGCTGTAGAAGAGCTCCCGAGCATTCTATGGTCCTACCGCACGACTCCCGAGAAGGGATAGGACAGAACCCTTTCAATCTGATGTATGGCACGAAGGCAGTAATCCCGATAGAAGTCGGTGAAGAGTCAACTCGGCGGCGGCACTACAACAAGGAGGAAAATGATCAGGAGTGGCTGATCGACCTAGATCTTGTGTCAGAGGTCAGTGATAAAGCAGCTACTGATACAGAGCCCACAATGAGTGTCACGATGAGCCTCAAATCTGAATTTATAAATTGAAAACCCTTTAGCTCACAAAACTAAGTATAGTATAGGGGTCTCAAGTCGTATTTTTCTAATGACTAGTTAAGAATGCTTAACTCAAGCTAGATATTGTCGTTTTCTATTTGGGTTTTCAAGTAAGATGGGGGGTTTTTCGCGATAATGAGTGAAATTGCAGTAGAAACAGAATAAACTCAGCTAAATCAGAAATTGACCAGAAATTGCGGAAACTACACTCAACCAATTTTGAAAACTAAGCAATTCAATTTGAAACTATGAGATTAAAATTCAAAAGCTAATATCAAAGGCAGAAATCTGTAACTGATTGCAGAACTAAAATTTAATGCAAGAACTAAATTGAATGAGGGAAATAGAATTGAAATGTAGCTGAGAACTGCCCGATCGGTCAATAGACCGATCAGATACCTTGCTGATCGGTCAAACAGACCGATCAAATACAATTGAAACAAAGAACAAGTATTCAGAAACGAAGATTGCAGAAACGAAATTCTCAGAACATAAACATCCGATCAGTAAGTTCACCAAGGTCTCCTTCGTGCCGTCACACAAGAGTCAAGCTAGAAACCCTCTAGCTCGAGAATCAGCAAGATCAAACTCCCGCGATCAATTTATGCTAAGTTTGGTGCGCGATCTGAAAACTTCCATCAATTCCTTTCCTCTTGATGAGCTGAATATCAGATTTGGCTCAGAAACCCTCAGAGACCTTCTGAATGCCTTGACAGCTCCGGCTGATGAAGATAACGATCAAAAGGTAAGAATCAAATGAAACTTGGCTCGTTGGCGAGACCCTCACCTGAGCCTTTCAGTGGCAAATATGACTAGCAACCATCACAGGAAGTCTATCTTGATGATTCGAAATCTTGAACGAAGCTTAGATCTGATGTGGCCGCTCGGATCGCAGAAGAAAATGCTAAGAACAGATGAAGAACAGGGAAGAACTCGCGACCCTTGAGCTCGGTTGAGGAGTTTCTGTTTTAATTAATTCCCATTAAAATTGAACGGCTATGATCATCCTCGCTTCATCCAACGGTCAGATCTTCTCGGATTGGAATCAAACTTTCCAGATCTCCATCAATGGTCGGGATCTTCTTCTCCTTAGCTTGGATCGATCAGATCTGCAACGGATGGCTCAGATCTCCCTTCCTTTTGAATCGATGGCTTAGACTCCTCTCGAGCTTGAACTAACGACTAGATGACTTCTGATTCGGACCAAAACTTCATATCTTGATCTATGGTCTTGATTAACTCTATCTTGAGCTCAGATTGATCAGATGCTGAAAAATGGCTCAGATCTCCCCATGTCTTGATTGGACGACCCACGTTCTTCCAATGCTTGATCATCCTGATCTGAATCCTAGTCTGACTCAAATTCGATCCAATCTGATCTAGGTCCATGATCATTCAAAGCCTACAAAATTAGATTCAAATTTTAATACCACAATATCTCAAATATAGAAAGAATTGCATCCAAAGCCAAAATAGAAATAACTCATGGAACCTAGTGTAAATACAAGATTAAGCATATAAAAGGGATCAAAACATGGATTTAAGAGCCTAAATTGATTATCAAAATGGTAATTATCAACTCCCCCACACTTGCTCTTGGGCGTCTTGCACAACCCAACTAGTGAAATAATGATGTACCCCCTAGATTATTCTCAATCATAGTTAGAAACAATTGAATGGGAATTACCTAGGGTTGTCAATTCTCAAAAATCTAAACTCAATGGACTAGAGTATTGTCCTTAGTCAACAACAAAGTATACTTCATCCTTCATGACTAATTGAGATGAATTAAACACTCAAATCCTCTCAAGAAAATTTTTAGTGGCTCTCTTCCTAAGTTCTAAATTTTGATTGAAGTGGAGCTCACTCAAACACATCATGTTTCTTGCACTACCATAAGCTTGCTTATGCTCTACTCTCCACCATCATTCTTGAGTTGAATTCACACCTACAAAGGCTTATTTAAACATGTTAAGAAAATAAGGAATGATAAGAATGAAATAGAAATGCAATAGATGAAAAATTTAAGAAAGTGGAAGACTTGGATACTAAAGAATGTAACTCAATGAACTTTGCCCCTTTAAATGCAGAAATCAGAGTTAAGGTGGCAGGGAGCAGACAATGACTATGAAATCACTGAATTCAGTGATTCAACCTCTTGAATTCAGTGTTAATTTGAGCATGAACCTCTTCTGATCGAATAACTGAATGCATTCAAATATACATTTCACAGCAGTTATTGTCTAAAGCAGCTCGCAAATGACATCACTTCCTATTTCACCTCTTGTATCTTGATCTTGGCATAAAAATCCAAGAAACATATTATCTCTTTTATATCAAGAGCACAAGAATGAAGAGTACCATTTAGAATGATCTAACTTTGATACCTATAAATGTTTCCACCATCCATGAGTAGACTTCTGCAAGTTCCAACACTGCTAAATGCAGGGAACAATTCTATCCATGTGCCATTCCTATCCCTTCCTTCAATTTCTGCTTCTAATGTTTGGCAATGCACTTTGAGCTAGCAACCATAGGTCTTGTGTCATGCAACTCTAAGTCGCTGTTTTCAGCAAATTCTAGCACCTATTTTGATAATTTCTTCAGCTTATTGTTACTCAACTACCTCTAATAGAGTCAAATTCCCTTTTGATCCTACTTGCTGTAAAAAATTCCTGACAAAATCAGCAAACAACTCAGAATTCGGCTCCTTTCTGATTTCTTTCCCTTTTCCATCAGTAACTAACTTTTAAACTCAGCTATCACCTTATTCTCCTCTTCCAATTCAGAAAACTAATCCATCTCCTGTCAATCCACTTCATGATTCTTTTTTTTTAACTGTTCTATTTTTTTTTCTCTTCTTCTTTTTTTTTATTCATCTGTTGTTCTGTTTTTTTTTCAATTCCTTACAGTAGCTAGCTGAGCTTCCCATTTCCAGCAATTTGTCTTAGCTTAGATTCTACTCCGATTTGTGTTCAGCAACTTCACAATCCAGAACTTGAACAAGTATATCAAATGAATGAAAAAAATCTTCAATTTTCTTGTTAAGGGTCATCTTCTCAAGTTTTCTTCCTTCAGTCCATCTCTTTGAACATTCTCCAACTCATCTTCAGAAACTTCCTTCAGACCACTGCCGCATTGCTTCATGTAGGAAACAGTCTAATTAAGTGCTAATAGTTGTCAGCGGCCGATAGGATGGAATTCTCCTGAAGATTGATTCCTGTCCAAAACTCTTGGCACACCAATTCACAGATTTCAGCTCATGGTTTGAAAGCTCACAGATTTCAACTTGAACTTTAAGTTGGCTATAATGACAAATCTCCAAACTGCAATTATAACTTTGAAACATCAAATAATAAAAAGAAATTATGTGCTCCACTTGGAATTTTTACTATCAACTCTTGCAACCCACTTGGCACGCAACTATACTTGTTGATACATCAATTGCAACCTTCTTGTGTAGACTCTCATTTCCCTTCGGAATTTGCCTCATAGAACTTGAAACATCAAATGATAATTAGGAATTTAAATGCTTCAAATGTTACCTTCACTAATCAATTCTTGCAACTCACTCTTGATACAAAACTCCTTCAAATTGGCACCTTTTCATCTACTGCAATTTTTTTCCTTTTTTTATTGAGAATTGCATCCTTGATACTTTCTTCATTCCTTTAGATCCATCAAAACAGATTTCCAACTTGTAATTCAGATTTTCACAGTAACAACTAAAAATAAGCTTCTAAAATGCATCATTTCTCACCAAAACACTCCAAAACACTAGCCACCTCCCCCACACTTAGCTTTTTTTTTATTGATTCTACTTCTTGCTCAGATTTTGATCGGTCAAGGAGACCAATCAGGCTCCTTCCTGATCGGATTGGCAGTCTTCTGATCGATCTGGAGTGCTTCTGATCGGTCACGGTGACTGATCAGACACTTCCCTGATCGTTTTGGAGACCGATCAGAGCGCCATCCAGAGTGAAACTGCACAGAATTCTGAAACTGTTCTCTGCCTGATTTTTTTTCCAATCAATACTTAACTCTTTCCTAGCATCCAAACTCAACTGATTCACTGAATTCTCGTCAGAGATTACAATTTGCATCTTCCCTTGATACTTTTTTTATTATTATTGTTTTCTGCAACTTCCACAGCTTCAACCTTCCAATTCTAAACCAGATTTCAGATTTCCGGCTTCTCTGCATTACATAGTAGTGGAGAACTAAAGGTTTCATTTGGGATCAGACTTGGCACAGTTTTTTTGTTGATACATCAATTGCAACCCACATTTCTGAATTTTTTTCCTGACTTCTAGCACTCTATCTCTTTTTTATGTCTTTACATTGCATAGTAGGGTTGTAGGAGCTCCTCGTGAAGTTCTTGCTATCAAGATTGCAATGGCTCAATTTGTTGCACCTACTGACTTCCGACCCAGCAGTCCAATTCAGTCCATTAGATGCATAAACTGCTAAAAACCAAATGGAGCTGTGCCACCTCCATAAAAACATGTATAATCCTCCCCCACACTTAAACTTTTGTCTGTCTCGGGCAAAATAACATCAAGAAACAATCAAAGTACCCAAGTCCATGAAAAATATGATTATGAACAGAAAAATAGGGGAAAGAAAAATAGAATATAGAGTGGATCAACAAGGAACATTGCAAAAATGATACGAAAAAGGAAACAAGGTGATTCACCTCTATAAATGTGGTCCAATCATAGAAATATAGTTTTAAAAGAACCTAAGCAAGTTCTAGAGTACAATCACATGTGTGTATCTCAAAAATAAGGCCAAATCCTCACTAGGTAAAAAGAATTCATCTCAAGTCATCAATCTAGAGTCCATAACTAAGTAGTGACTTAAGTATCCAAGAATTTTCATCCATTGGCTCAAATCCTAAGTTTTAACAACCAAATTTAATTCACTTTCAAAGGATTCTAAAATGATATAAAGAAAATCTAGAGGGATACATTTATTCCAAACATGCACGCAATGAGATGCCAAAAAGGATAAAATGGTATCTACAATGAATCTTTATTCATTCTACACTATCTAAGCATTTATTAGCAAGACCTCATTGTAAAAGAAAAATTTACTTCTAGAAAACATAAAAATGGTATATACAATGAAATAAAAGTGTAAGAAAGATCAAACTCCCCTTTAAGTTGGGTAGATAGCATCTTTGATATCCCATCCATCCACATCTAACTCCTTCACTTCTTCAAAGTATTTCTTGAGCCGGTGGCCATTAACTCTCCAAATAAGATCATTAGCCTCATCCTTAATCTCAATAACACCAAAAGGAAAAACATTAGTAACAAGAAATGGACCTTCCCATCTAGACCTCAACTTACCTTTAATCAATTTGAGCCTTGATTTATACAAAAGAACTTTGTCGCCAATTTGAAACTCCTTCTTCACTATATGCTTATCATGGAAGTTCTTAGTCTTATCTTTGTAAATCCTTGAGTTTTCATATGCTTCTAGTCTTATCTCCTCAAGTTCTTGAAGTTGTAGCTTCCTTTCTTCTCCCACATTATTGGCATCAAAATTGCAAGCCTTCAACGCCCAATAAGCTCTATGCTCTATCTCCACAGGTAAGTGACAAGTTTTCCCATAAACAAGTCGGTAGGGAGACATTCCAATAGGTGTCTTATATGCCGTCCGATAAGCCCACAATGCATCATCAAGTCTTTTGCTCCAATCTTTTCTACTAGGCCCCACGGTCTTTTCCAAGATTGCCTTAATCTCTCTATTTGATACCTCGGCTTGTCCATTAGTTTGGGGGTGGTAGGAAGTAGACACTTTATGCAAAACCCCATATTTGTTGAGTAAAGCCTTCATGTGCTTGTTGAAAAAATGTGAACCTTGATCACTTATGATAGCTCTTGGAATTCCAAACCTACAAAAAATGTGTGACCTAACAAAACTTACAACAACAAAAGAATCATCAGTCCTGGAGGGAATGGCCTCCACCCATTTAGATACATAATCAACAGCAAGTAGTAAATACAAAAATCCGAAAGATGCAGGAAAAGGTCCCATAAAGTCTAACCCCATACATCAAAAATGTCACAAAAAAGCATAGTTTGTTGGGGTTTTTCATTCCTAGCTCCTATGTTACCTGTCCTCTGACATCTATCACAGTTTTTATAAAATAGATAAGCATCATGGAATAAAGTAGGTCAATATAATCCACACTCTAAAACCTTTCTAGTAGTTCTTTGAGGTCCAAAATGCCCTCCACAGGCTGACGAATGACAAAGTGTAAGAACTGAATAAACTCATGATCAGGTATGCATCTTCTAATTATTTGATCACTACAAAATTTCCACAAGTAAGGATCATCCCACACATAAAATTTAGCATCACTCTTAAATTTGTCTTTTTGAGCCTTGGTAAATTGTCCAGGAAAAACATTAGCTACTAAATAGTTAACTAGATCTGCATACCATGGCAACTCACCATGCACCACTAGGAGGTGCTCATCTCTAAAATCATCATCAATGGCGGTAAGGTGTCCATCTCCCTCTATCCTACTCAAATGATCTGCCACCAAGTTCTTCTTGTCACTCCTATCTCGAATCTCCAAATCAAACTCTTGAAGTAGAAATATCCATCTAATCAATCTGGGCTTTGCATCCGTCTTCTTCAAAAGATACTTCAAGGCTGCATGATCAGAAAATACAATCACATGAGAACATAGCAAATATGATCTAAATCTATCCAAAGCAAAAATAATAGAAAGGAGCTCTTTTTCTGTGGTGGTGTAGTTAGCCTGAGCAGCATCTAAAGTCTTGGAAGCATAGCAAATGACATGTGGCGCTCCATCTACCCTCTGTACCAGCACAACTCCTATAGTAAAATTCGAAGCGTCACACATCAACTCAAAAGGTAAAGTCTAATCAAGAGGTCTAATAATAGGAGCTGAAATAAGAGCCTCCCTCAATCTCTGAAATGCTTCCTTGCATTTTTCGTCAAAGCAAAAATCCACATCCTTCTGCAAAAGTCTAGTCAAAGGGCGAGCAATCTCACTGAAGTCTCTAATAAATCTCCTGTAAAATCCTGCATGGCCAAGGAAAGCTCGAACATCCCATACGCATACGGGGTAAGATAAAGAAGATATAATACTAACTTTAGCAGGATCTACTTCAACGCCTTTCCTATAGACTATATGTCCTAAAACAATCCCATGCTCTACCATAAAATGACATTTTTCAAAATTTAAGACAAGATTAGTTTCAATGCATCTATGTAGTACTCTAGACAAATTATCCAAACAAGTATCAAATGATGTGCCAAATACAGAAAAATCATCCATAAAAATTTCCATGCAGTGTTCTAGTAACTCCCCAAAAATACTCACCATACACCGCTGGAAAGTCCCTGGGGCGTTGCAAAGCCCGAATGACATGCGTCGATAAGCAAATGTACCGAAAGCACAAGTGAAAGTGGTCTTCTCCTGATCCTCTGGGTCTATACAAATATGAAAATATCCTGTATAACCATCTAGGAAGCAATAGTGAGATTTCCCTGCCAACCTCTCTAACATCTGATCAATAAAAGGCAAGGGATAGTGATCTTTCCTTATGACTTGGTTCAGCTTCCTGTAATCAATACAAACTCTCCATAAATTCTTTACCATGGTAGGTACTAACTCATCACTCTCATTAGCCACTACCATCACTCCTGACTTCTTAGGAACCACATGAATAGGACTAACCCACTTACTGTCTGAAATAGGGTATATAATGTCTGCCTGTAGTAGTCTAGTCACCTCTTTCTTCAATACATCAAGAATCAATGGGTTGAGCCTTCTTTGTGGTTGTCTCACAAGCTTCACATTCTCCTCTAAAAATATCCGGCGCATACAAATAGCGGGGCTAATACCAGGTATGTCAGCTAATATCCACCCTATAGCTCTCTTGTGCTTCCTCAGAACTTGCAATAATCTATCTTCTTGCTCTAAATCCAAGTTCTGAGCTATGATAACAGGTAAACACTGCTCCTCTCCTAAATAAGCATACTTCAAATGTTCTGGCAATGGTTTTAACTCAATCTGTGACTGCTCAGTAGGTATGGGTGATCCCTGGGGCTTAGTGCAATCCCCTACACTCTCAAACCTATCCTCTGAATCTCCTGACATGTCAATCAATATAGGTGATCCCTGGGGCTCAGTGCAATCCCCTACACCTATAGAATCATCTCCAACTGCGAGTGAATTAGATACAATCTTCAACTCATCCGCCTCTATAGCCAATGCATCCTCAACCTCATCTGAGCTAAAATATCCTCTGTGAACACCAAGTGAAACTCTATCAGCAAATAAATCCGCATCAACTAACTCATCTAAAATATCCATGCTCATGATAGAATGATCCTCTCTGGGGTGCTTCATAGTATCAAAAATACTGAACTGCACCACTGTGTCTCCTATCTCCATAGAAAGTGTGCCTGCATATACATCAATCTTCGTCCTTGCAGTCTTCAAGAATGGTCTCCCAAGAATAAGTGGATATCTATGTGCTAGATAATCCCCCTCCATGTCTAAGATATAGAAGTCTGCAAGAAAAATCAATTCTTTCATCTTTACTAATACATCTTCAATGATTCCAGCTGGGTGAGTCTGACTCCTATCTGCTAGCTGAATAACCACTCCTGTAGGCTACATAGGTCCAATTCCAAGCATCTGAAAAACTGATCTAGGCATCACATTAATAGAAGCTCCCAAATCTAACATTGCATCATGAAAAAGAATCCTCCCAATCTCACAGGACACAGTGAATACTCCTGGATCTTCACATTTCTGGGGAATTGAATGAATAAGGGCTGAGACATTCTTTCCTAAACTGACCAATTCATTCTCCTTTAGCTTCTTCTTGTGCACACACAAATCCTTGAGAAACTTGGCATACTTAGGTATTTGCTTAATCATGGTTAACAATGACACATTAATTTCCACCTTACTGAAAAGTTTCATAAGCTCTTGATACTCCTTTACCTTCTCCTCTTCCACTTGCTTTTTAGCTTGAATCTTCCACTGTGGAAAGGGTAAAGGGACCTTTGGTTCCTTCACTTGAGCCGAAATTTTTGAAAGTGGATTTGAGCAGGAATTTCAAGTGGAGTAGCTGCTGTAGGTTCATTAATTTTACTGATTTCTTCTTGTTCTTCCACCAAAATCATAGGATCAATTGAAGAAGGACTTAGGCATGAACTAGGGTCACATTCAACTGATGTAGAATCCATTTTGGGGCTGTTTTGAGCTAGAAAATTAGTTTCTAAAAATTTTTCAGAAAAATCAGCCCTTTGAGCATTTGGACTTGAAGTAACTTTCCCACTCCTCAAAGTTATTACACTAACATTCCCCTTAGGATTAGGAGTAGCTTGAAAAGGTAATTAACTCGATCCTTGAGTTTGCATTTGATTCATCCCACTTGCAAGTTGTCCAATATGTCTCTCAATGTTTTGAAGGGTGGAATCATTCTTTTGTTGTCCTTGTTGTTGTTGTAAAATTTGTTGCTGTTGAAGGATTTGTTGCATCATCTCCTCTAGCCTTTGTTGTTGAGCATTAAACCCACTAGTACCCCCAAAGCCTCCTTGAGTAGTATGGAACTTTTGTTGGCCTTGAAATGAAGCATTAGGTTGTTGAAAACTTTGATGTTGCTGTGAACTTTGGAAATTCTATTGTTGGGGCTGATTTAATGAGTGAATGGGTTGTTGAAATTGCTGAAAATTGGGTTGAGAACTAGGTGGATGTTGCTGAAAATTACCGCTCTGAAAATTCTGATTTTGAGGCTGAAATTGTTGCTGATATAGTTGAAACCCTTGCTGATTTTGCTGAAGTTGAGGCTGAAATTGTTGATTCCCTTGCTGAAATTGCTAATAGGGTTGCTGTAATGGTTGAAATTGCTGATGTGGTTGCTGAAAATTACTAAGTTGTTGCTGAAAATTCTGGAATTGCGGCTGTCCTTGCTGGAAATGCGATTGATTTTGTTGTAGGGGATGTTGCGAAGTATTTTGTTGATAGAATGAGTTTCCATACTTCAAATTAGGGTGATCTCTCCATCCCGGATTGTAAGTAGATGAATAAGAGTTGTTTCTTTGTTGGAATTGGCCTCCTCTAGTCAAAACAGCTAAAGTTTCATCTTGTTGAAGATTAGGACACAAATTTGAATTATGCTCTTGGCTTGAACATATACTACACACTCCCATAACCGGATTTTAAGAAGAAGCTACTGGAAAGTTTTGAGGTTGATTCACATTATTCAAAGTCATTTGCTTCACCAAAGAGGTTAACTCCAACAATGAACTCTTGATCTCTTTTTGTTCATTTGAAACCATTTGAACTTCATTCACCCCTCTAGTAGAAAGAGCCCTACTTCCAAATTGTTGAGAGTTCTCCGCCATATTTTGAATCAATTCTCTAGCTTTTTCTGGGGTCTTGTTCACTAGAGCTCCTCCAGCTGCAGCATCAATAATAATTCTATCCATTTGAAGTAGACCTTCATAGAAATATTGAATAAGTAGTTGCTCACTTATTTGATGTTGTGGACAACTTGAGCACAACTTGTTAAATCTCTCCCAATAGTCATATAAGGTCTCTCCAACTACTTGTTGAATACCATAGATGCTCTTTCTGATAATAGCAGTTCTTGAAGCTGGAAAGTACTTCTCTAAAAATGTCTTGTTCATAGCAATCCAACTTGAAACATGTCCAGTAGGCAAGTAATAAAACCAATCTTTAGCTGCTCCAGTCAAAGAAAATGGAAATGCCCTTAATTTGATATCCTCTTCAGAAATCCCTTGAGGCTTCATAGTGGAGCACACTACATGGAACTCATGCAAATGTCTATTAGGATCTTCTTCTGATTGTCCCTGAAACTTAGGAAGTAGATGAATCAGGCCTGATCTCAGCTCAAAATTGTTGGAACTCGGATGGCTAGAGAGGGGGGGTGAATATAGCCAAACACTTGTTGGACTTTAAGCTTTATCAAATTTCTGCACTCAAACTTTTAGTAGCACAGCGGAAGTAGTAAGAATAGAATATGCAGAAAATTAAACCCTAAACTATAAGCAAACACAAGAACGCTAACAAGAGGATTTACAAGGTTCAGGGATAACTTGACCCTACTCCTTGGCGTGCCCTTAAGGTGGGCGATCCCTTGATCGTCGACAGATCAAGCCCTGGAAGATCCGGATAGAAAGCAACCTCCTTCTCGGTGGAGTAACCACTCCACAGTGTTTCAATCAAAGATATAGTTTTAAGCACAATGAAACACAAGAAAGATCTTACTTAGCACTTAGCACAGACAAGAACACAGCAAGCTTCTTCCGAGCTCCACCCAGCGACGATCTCACGCAAGAACCCCTTTCTTCGTGTCTTCTCGCTGTCGGACTCAAAGCCTCTTGTTCCTTCCTCCAAGTGCTCAAGCAAGGGATGGTTACTTCGCAGATTGCAGTTTCTTGCTCAAGATGATGGAAATTCAGAATGCACAAGCAAAGTGTGGAGAACACAATCGCGCAGCAAGAACTCAAGCCAGAAGTTGTTTCCACGAACTCTACTCTGTTCTTCTCCTCTACGCCCTTTTGTTTCTCCACTGAGCACAGGTGACACCATCTCACTGCAGCCTCCAGCTGCTTACCTACCAACGCCAGCTACCACTGAGCTCTCCCTGGACTCCCTGAGCTTCCCTCAGTAAAGCTCCAGTTTGCAGCTCCAACCGTTGTAACCTGAGATGGAAAACGGACAAACCTGCTCCAAGGAAAGTCCTCCATTGACTCTCCTTGAGTGTTTGAATCCTTCCTTGTCACCTGCAGCTTAATCAGAGCATTAGCACAGTATATCACTCAGTAAATCAAGTATCAGGGATCAAATGCAGAGAATCTGATACGGTCAGACGTGATCAGAGCGTCTGACAGTGCAATTTGAATTAAAGTGATCGGTCACCAGACCGATCAGAGGGCCTCCTGATTGGTCACCAGACCGATCAGGCTGGGTTCAGACCGATCAGGCTCCGTCCTGATCGGTCCCCAACGCTCAATCAGAAATCGCGATTTCTCTGGGACTCTCTTGGATCGATCACCAGACCGATCCCAGGTCGTAGATCGATCACCAGACCGATCCACCCCTTTGCCGGGCAATTTCTGAGCTTCGCAGTCCAACCCTCCTGATCGGTCACCGGACCGATCAGGGATCCTCCTGATCGGTCACCAGACCGATCAGGTCATGACCAGACCGATCAGGCTCCGTCTTGATCGATCATAGTGAGGAACTCGCGACGCTTGATCGTTCTCCAGAATGATCTGCACAGTGATCCACATCGGTTACCAAACCGATCAGGAGCAGATCAGCAGGGAAACTCAACATCACTGTGTGCTTCATGATCGGTCACCAGACCGATCAGGAGCCAAGCAGTGGGTGAAACGCATACTCCCTGATCGGTCACTAGACCGATCAGTCATCGCTGGATCGGTCACCAGACCGATCCACGAAGGAGCACCGTGCCAACTCCTTGATCGGTCACCAGACCGATCCACGAAGGAGCACCGTGCCAACTCCCTGATCGGTCACCAGACCGATCCAGGGGCTCCAACCTAGCCCTCCAAGCTAGGCTTTCATCCAACCTAGCCCTCAAAGCTAGGACCTGACCCTCCAAGCCACGATTTTTCACCTAACCCTCTATGTTGGGACTTTTCACCTAGCCCTCCAAGCTAGGACTTTTCACCCAACCCTTCTGAATTAGGACTTTTCCAAACCTAGCCCTGCAAGCTAGGACCTGACCCTCCAAGCCAGGACTTTTTCACCTAACCCTCCAAGTTGGGACTTTTCATCTAGCCCTCCAAGCTAGGATTTGTCACACCTAACCCTCCAGGTTAGGACTTTTCACCACCTAGCCCTCCAAGCTAGGATTTTCCAATCACTCCGTGCCTAATCCCCGATTAGCACTTAACCATAATCATAATCATCAACCTAAACTAAAATCGATGTGAACACCAAAACAACAATCAGGGTCAGACTGCATTAATAAAAATCTTCAGCTAACTCTGGATAAGCAATACAAGAGTACTGAAATGCATCATCAGGGGCTGCATGCTCCTTCATAGTCTTCTGATGTTCTGCCATGGGACTACTTGAATGAGTAGAAATGTTATCAATAACTTCTGAAACTCTTCCTTGATTTCTCCTAGCTCTGAAGGTCCTCTTAATCTCAGGATCAAACTCCACAATATCACCACCTGCAGTCCTGGTCATAAACCAAATAAAAATGGCAGCAAATGTATATAGAAAGATAAATCAAATGAAATAGAATCAGAAAATATGAAACTAAGCCCAAGCTCAAATCAAACAAACTCAACTAGTATAATTCCCCGGCAACGGCGCCAAAAATATGGTACAGAGTCCACAACGAGTGTCACGATGAGCCTCAAATTTGAATTTATAAATTGAAAACTCTTTAGCTCACAAAACTAAGTGTAGTATAGGGGCCTCAAGTCGTATTTTTCCAAGGACTAGTTAAGAATGCTTTACTCAAGCTAGATCTTGTCATTTTCTATTTGGGTTTTCAAGTAAGATGGGGGTTTTTCACGATAATGAGTGAAATTGCAGTAGAAACAGAATAAACTCTGCTAAATCAGAAATTGACCTGAAATTGCGAAAACTACACTCAACCTATTTTGAAAACTAAGCAATTTAATTTGAAACTATGAGATTAAAATTCAAAAGCTAATATCAAAGGCAGAAATTTGTAACTGATTACAGAACTAAAATTTAATGCAAGAACTAAATTGAATGCTGGAAACAGAATTGAAATGTAGCTGAGAACTGCCCGATCGGTCAACAGACCGATCAGATACTTACCTGATCGGTCAACAGACTGATCAGATACATTCCTGATCGGTCGAACAGACCGATCAAATACAATTGAAACAGAGAACAAGTATTCAGAAATGAAGATTACAAAAACGAAATTCTCAGAACTTAAACATCCAATCAGTAAGTTCACCAAGGTCTCCTTCTTGCCGTCACACAAGAGTCAAGCTAGAAACCATCTAGCTCGAGCATCAGCAAGATCCAACTCCCACGATCAGTTATGCTCAGTTTGGTGCGCGATCTGAAAACTTCCATCAATTCCTTTCCTATTGATGAGCTGAATATCGAATCTGGCTCAGAAACCCTCAGAGACCTTCCGAATGCCTTGACAGCTCTGGTCGATGAAGACAGCGATCAAAAGGTAAGAATCGAATGAAACTTGGCTCGTTGGCGAGACCCTCACCTGAGCCTTTCAGTGGCAAATTTGACTAGCAACCGTCACAGGAAGTCTATCTTGATGATTCGAAATCTTGAACGAAGCTTAGATCTGATGTGGCCGCACGGATCGGAGAAGAAAACGCTAAGAACATATGAAGAACAGGGAAGAACTCGGGACCCTTGATCTCGTTTGAGGAGTTTCTGTTTTAATTAATTCCCATTAAAATTGAACGGCTGTGATCATCCTCGCTTCATCCAATGGTCTGATCATCTCGGATTGGAATCAAACTTTTCAGATCTCCATCAATGGTCGAGATCTTCTTCTCCTTAGCTTGGATCGATCAGATCTGCAACGGATGGCTCAGATCTCCATTCCTTTTGAATGGATGGCTTAGACTCCTCTCGAGCTTGATCCAACGTCTAGATGACTTTTGATTCGGACCAAAACTTTAGATCTTGATCTATGGTCTTGATTAACTCTATCTTGAGCTTGAATTGATCAGAAGATGAAAGATGGCTCAGATCTCCCCATGTGTTTATTGGACGACCCACGTTCTTCCAATGCTTGATCATCTTGATCCGAATCCAAGTCTGACTCAAATTCGATCCAATCTGTTCTAGGTCCATGATCATTCAAAGCCTACAAAATTAGATTCAAATTTTAATGCCACAATATCTCAAATATAGAAAGAATTGCATCCAAAGCCAAAATAGAAATAACTCATGGAACCTAGTGTAAATATAAGATTAAGCATATAAAAGGGATCAAAACATGAATTTAAGAGCCTAAATTGATTATCAAAATGGTAATTATCAGCTACCCGGCTAGTAGCGTATAGGCAGCGCATGCAGCAAGCATACAATCGCCGAGTAATCGCTCAAACCTATCAAGTCGGGGACAAGGTCTGGAAATGACTCAAGCCAGTAGGCGAGCCAGGGAAACTCGAGCCACAATGGGGTGGACCTTACATCGTCATCAGAAAGCTAGGCGGAGGTAGCTACTATCTACAAGACGAGAAGGCCAAAAAGATGGAGAGGTCGTGGCATGCCAACTACCTCCAACTCTATCGCACCCGGTGAGACTTGTATGATACAGTATGTAATTGTTGATGTATTCCTGTTGCCTTGCAGTGTCAATCATGAAATAAACAAGACGTCTCATAATGAAGAGTCAATACCGTGGTCTAAAACTCTACTACCTCATGGTGCTGCGGATACCCGAGGTGAGTAGGCCTGGTCGTGGTGCTGCGGATGCCCGACCAGGAGATACCAAAACCCTACTACCTGGCGGTGATGTGGATGCCCAAGGTGAGTAGGTTTGGTCTAGGAGCAGCGGATGGCCTGTTGGTGCAAGTTTCATCAGTGATGTCCTCCTCCAAGTGTTTTAATGTTTAACAATATACTTAAGTCAGTGATACATTGAACAAGGGCAGGGGAGTTAAGAGAGGAGTAACAAAATGGACCAAAGTCCTAGTAAACCTAGGCAATAAGTCTTGGTTCGAAGAATTGGGCACTTAGTCCTGATCATGGATTGGGCACTAAGTCCTGGCAAAAGGCTGGGCACTGAAGACCTGCTCGGAAGATGGGCACGAAGTCCTGGTCGGGGACTGGGCAAGAAGTCCTAGCCGAGGGTTGGGCACCGATGACCTGGTTCGAGGAATTGGGCACGAAGACCTAGCCGAGGGTTGGGCATCGAAGTCCTGGACTTAGGGTTTGGGCATGAAGTGTCACGCCCCGAGACCCAGGAGCCGCTGATCCAATAGAAAATCGGACAGCACCTCCCCTGTCCGGCGGACAATTTACACATACACAGAACACGACCACGCAGTTTAATTGGCCTCAGGCCTCAAAATATAGATAGACACAATATAAAAGCACAAAACAACTGAGTAAAACATACCTGACTGCGGACCGGTCC